>CM035121.1:109267725-109312905 GCA_020205555.1 Panax stipuleanatus | reverse complement strand
CGACTTATTATTGTTGTCGCCTTTGGAATAATTTTCTATTCTCCTTATCCTTAGGCTTTTCTGATGCACCCTGCTTCAGACTGCTCATCGCCTCTTCTACGACTATGAAGCCTACGGCCCTTTCAAACACTTCGGTCAGGTCCTTCGGATGGTTAAACATTAAGTCTTTCACCAACTTCTTTGAATTTATGGTTTCCAAACTGTTCTGAAATAGACCGAGGGCCTAAAGATCATTCAGATCTATAACTTATCTGACCGTTTCCTGAAACCTCTTCACGTACTAGCCCAGGGTTTCATTGGAATATTGCCTAATTTGAGCTAAGGACCCTGTTGGCTTTCCTTTCCTCTTGTTACTGTCAAACCTGACATAGAACTTATCACAGAGCTCCTTCCATGATGAGACTGAGTTCGGTGCCAACGTTATCATCCACTGTCGAGCATCCTTCTTCAGCCTTTTCATGAACATCTGACACTTGGTAGCACCTGAATAGTCATAGTAACTCATCAGCCGGTCATAAGTCTGGCTGTGTTCATACGGATCTCTTGAACCATCATAGCTCTCCATATCAGGTGGCTACTTTCTCGGGTCAGCTCATTCCTGATCTATTTCTGGAGAGAACGATGATATTGACTTAACTGTAGTCATTTTCCCCTGCTTGACCTCGGCTAACTACTTTTTTGGATCCGCAAACTTCTGGGCTAAACGCCTCGACACCATCTACTTTGGGGGACGGCCCATGCATGTCCCGACTCCCTTGTTCTATAGAGGCGGTTTGTCATCCCCTCTCGGATCTTCTTCTGGCTTTTGAACTTACCTCATGGAAGCGACTTCTGTGCCTGCTCCTTTATTATATACGGCCTCGGGGCCTGTTCCTCTCATGTGAGTGGCTTCGAAGCCTACTCCTTTCACGAGAGCGACTTCAGTGCCTGCTCTCCATTCGCCGAGAGTCGTTTGGACGATGTGTCCTGGACTGAATCCCTGGCGATTGCTCTCGCCTTCCACTAGGCTGGAAGCACCATCTTTTCCTTCTAACTGGGCTAACTGAGCGTCCCACTCCTTTTGTTGAGAAGTAAGGCTTTCACTGTGTCGTTGGCCTCTTGAACTTTCTTTGCTAGGATGGTTCGTCTCTTATCCCAGTCTTTTTCCCAGAGTTATGATCCCCTTGGGAACGTGATCGGGACGGATTGTCCTCGAAACGTTCGTTGAATTTGGCCTCCTTCCTGGCTGTTGAGAACAAACAGCGCTTGACGTCACCCCTGTAAACGTCCTTTTGACCCACCAAATGACTGTGGGGTCCTAGCCTGTCCTAGATGGTTTGGACGGGCCCAATCTGTCTTTGACGGATCCTTTTGGTTGGGCAGATGGATCTGTCGTTGACTTACCGTGCCCTGAAACTGTTCTACTCGTCACCATGATTCCAACCAGAAAACTTCTTTGTGATTGACAACTACATAGCACTAGAAAGCCCTCCTTCTAGCGTCAATGTTAACACCAAGATTCGTCCATGCGCTCTAATCATCAAAGCGCGTCAAATCCTGCACATAAACAAAATCACACCAAAATCTTAACGGTTTGGGCCGTCGGGGGATATCTCCGATATGAGAATAAGTACAGGTTGAATAAGGTTTAACAATGGAGGCTTAATGCTCTAGTACTGTAAAATAGTATTGTGTGTACCTTGATAGTTAGGGTGTAGCCATGTATTTATAGTGATCTCACATCCTTCTCCGTATAAAATTAGGATTCCTCATTAGGTACGATTCTTTATTGGGATTGAACAGAATCTCCTAAAAGAAAAGAAGTCGGATTGTATCCTAACACTTTCCTTATGAGATAGGAGATTAAATGTAATTAGGAATCTTTGATTCCTTAAAATACTCAACTACTAAGAGCATTCATAACAGTTTTCCCAATAAACTCTCTATCTCCAAATTTGAAGAATATATCAATAAATCAGTATCCAACAATTTCCTTATCCTTATATAATTCTCTATTTTAATCCCTATATATGATTTGACTCCTCAGGGTGAGGGAATCAAAAGAGCGTTCCCTATTTATGTAAAATGACACTTCACACCCTATTTATTACGATTTTATGTTGGTTAAAAAATCTTATCTCACTTAATTGCTAATTTGGGTATGCCTATCAAATTCACTCATTTTTATTTTTTAAACAGAGGATTTAGAAAAGAAAGAGAACTATAAAAAATTAAAAACCAGTTAAATTTTGATTTTGATCATTTTTGTAAAAAATATTACTACTAATTATAAATTTTATTGTTTTATAATTAAAATAATGTTGTTTTAGTTCTCATAAACACATAATAATCGTTGCACTTTTTGATTTCTAGCCATATCTATTTTTAAATTAAAATAATTGCAATTTTTAAATTCAAACAACAATTACTTTTAAATAAAAAATAGTTACAACGGTCAAAACATGATTTGATTGTTGGAAATTTTAAATTTTAACTTTTAAATTTCAAAATTTAATATTTAAGGAATCAATATAAGGAACTTGTTGGGTACATAGTGAAAAAATTGAATCCCTATCTTACAGAATGACCCAATAGCACTGCAGAGTAGTGATAGAGATAAAGAAACTGTTGTGAATGCTCTAATAGTGGAATTAGGATCCTCTCCATTTCACCCTCCATTTCACTCTCCATTTCATGGTCCAGATTTAAAATATGCACTCTCTTTCCGGTCAGCATGATGTCACATTCCTTTACATTTTAAATCTGGACTATGAAATGGAGAGTAAAATAGAGGCTGAAATAGAGAGTATCCTAGTCCCTAATAGTGGTTCCTACATAGAATTAAATACTTCCATGTCAATTATGGCCCACTATATAATTCAGACCCAAATATTTACGTCCCAAGAGTATAAATTATGTGTCTATCACAGAACTTTAGTAATACCATATCCCAACACCAAACTTATATTGCTTTATGACTTGGTTCAAATAAATTACAGGGTAAAACAAAAAACATACTAATTTACTTGATTTACTTCTAGAAATTTCAAGACAATAAGCATAAGTAGGTAGATTATTTTATACTAGTAATTTGTTTATTATTACACTCATGTGGTGACAGGTTAAGTGGACTAGTGATTAAACCGACTGGATACGTGTAGTGTAGGGTTCATAAGTCGACACAATGAGGAGAAGAAGCTAGAAATTAATAGAAGAAGCTGCCATGAAGTTGGAGCTAGGTCAGAAAAGTAGGAAAGAGTTGAGAATTGATTGGGTGGATTGACTTTTTGGGCTTTCATGGAAATATTTCAACATTATTAGGTCTAAAAGGTTTATTATTATTATTATTTTAAGCAAGTCTAAAAAAAATTTCGTAAAAAAATTTATTTTAGGTTTATGCACATGAAATAAAAAAATCATTTAACGACTAAAGTTTTTTTTTTTATGAAAATTTAAAAACAACAATGCTACTATCACATAAAATTTTTTACATAACTCTCACATACACACATACATACTGCGGGATCCCGCCTGACATGCGGACCCGCAGTATTTATGTGTGTGTATGTGAGAGTTATGTAAAAAAATTTATGTGATAGTAGCATTATTTATTTAAAAATTATCCGTACAAAAAAGACAATTTATCAAAAATAATATAAGAAAAAAAATTATAAATGACAATTGAATTGAAAGAATTTCCTTATGACAGTAAATTTAAGAACATAGTATTATTTTATACTAAGGGTTAATTGAGATGTCAGATGAAAGACTTGGTACATATTAAGATTGTTTATAATATCAAGTTAGTATTTATATTGTCAGAACAAATACATATTTTTAGGATATTTTTATGCATATTTTAATTACACTATGAACTTTTACTGATATTAATTACTTAATAACATAATTATTACTTTGATATTATAATAAGTCACATTAAATCTATAACACAACTCATCCGTAAAGTTTTTCATATCATTTTATCATCTTACTATAGTATTTTGAGGGATTTAGTATGTACCAAGTCCTTCACCTGTTTTTTTTCTTTTATGTTATCACTAAGAAGTAGTTTCATTAGACCAAAGGTGATAGTCTAGTACTACCATCTATCGATGTCTCTCCTTTGACAGTTCTAATTGCTTTCTGAACTCTTTGCTTAAGTTTTCATTTAGTTTTTAAAATAAAATATATTATTTGAATGAAATTATATTTCCCGTTTTAAAATATAATATTATTGTTAATTTTTTAAAAATTAATTTGAGATATTTTATATTCAAAATTACAATGTAACCAACCATTGGTAGATCTTAAGAATGTGAACAAGTAAAATTTTCATAAAGACTTTAAGTATAGTTTTGTCCTTGTATGGAAGGCAAAACAATATGCCTGCAAGGAGGAGATACGTGCATGCAAAGAAGTTCTGTATATCATATTATATAGATATATATTAAATTAAAAATTACACCTTCATCTGCTGTTTTGTGATGATAGTATAAATATTTAAATTTACTTTAAATAACTAATGTTGTGTTTGTTAACTCAATATTCAGAACTAAAATCACATTTTTTTAATTTTATAGAATCTATTACCAATTAGAGATCTTTTTCATATTAGCTGTGTTATTTTGGTTGGTCGATCACCGAGTTAGTCCCGAGTTTATCTCTATTGATACAATGTATGTCATGTTCATAATTATTATATCAATTTTGTTCGTATTTTTTGTTGTATTATTATTTCAAGAATGTACATGCATGTATTAAAAAACATATACAATGATTTTAATATACATACAACTCTTCAATTTCAAGTTCAATATATTATTACCATTTATTACTATATTATTTATACTCAAATTATAATATTAAACTAAAATTACGTTGGCACTGATTTCTAACTCCAAGACTTAAGCATGACTTGCAAACATAAATGTTTTTTTTCAAAGTATGTGTTTGACAATTTTACAAATTGAAGGAAGATATTTTTACAACTCGATGGACAAATTATAAAATGTCAATTTTAAATTTATATAAATGTTACAGAAGAAGAAGAGAAGTTATCATAATAAAAACTCCGTCTCAAGATAGAAGATTATTTTGACTATTTAAGATAAATTTAAGATTTTTTTGAGTTAGAAATTACTACCTATTCATGTTATTTGCATCAATACAATTATTATTATTGTAAATTACACAAAAATTATTATTATTTGTTTTTTGTTTTTTTTTGCTAAATTATTATTTGTCGTATTAACTAATTTTAAACGAGTAACGTTAATTTTAAATTTAAATATTCTATAAATAAAATTTTAAAATTGATTTATGTTGTAAATGAGACCACGTGCCAAGACTTTTGTATCTGGATTTGGAACCAAGTCAATTCAAGAAGAGAAGATCAATGGGGCAAGACAATGAAGAGATGATGGTGACAAAAAGAGAAATTAATGGCTAGGTCAAACTGTCAAAGTCTTGAGTCAAGAAACACGAAATTAAATAAAATAATGTTATTATCACATAAAAAATAGTTACATAAAGCACACATACGCACACATACATATTGTGAGTTCCACGTGTCAGGCGGGATCCAAAAAAATACATGTGTGTGTATGTGAGCTTTAAGTGACATTTTTTATGTGATAGCAGCATTGTTGAATTAAATATAACCCTGAAAGGTTTATTTGTGTGTGTATATATATAAGGGGTTGATTCATAGCTAACGTTGTAAAAAAATATCTATTTTTACAACAAATTTCGATCGTCCATCCGGATATCTAACAACCTATATTGCTCCCGTTCACAGATTAATTTCCAGTATTCTGCAGTTTTATACTGCGGACTGGACAAATATCCAAAATGTCCCTCCTTGTACTAAAATAAAAATATTTGGCTTTGCGGAGCCTGAAAAACTTTTAAAAAAATTACTAAATTCACTGCGGAGCCTGTAAAATATTTTTAAAAAATTGGCATATGCAATATTAAATTGCGGAACCTAAAAAAAATTGACATCCACGTTATTAAACTGCGGAGCCTAAAAAAATAAATTCAAACCCAAGATCCAAATATGGAAAATCCCTAACACCCACTTCAACGATTCAAACCCTTAAAACCCTTCAATATTCTTTCCAAATAAGGTATAGAATCGGACAAATCACTGATCGACAATGCAAACATTAGAGTTAAACCCTAATATCTCACTGTGGCGGCTTAAGAACGTCATTGCGGCGTGAATCTACTGTTCGTGAATCTACTTGCGACGGCTTAGGAGAATGGGACCAAAGGTTGTGGTGGCTTAAGAAAAAACTCTAACATCTCTTGTCCTCTGACAAGTTGTTCTTTCTCTTGCCTTTTGGCATGTTTGTATCTTGATTCCTTTGTGCACTTTTATGCTTGATTTTCATCATGGCATCTAGTAGTCAACAATAGATCCTAGAGTTGGTTGCTTCCTGTAAGAATCTAACAATTGAGGAGGAAGAGGAAGGTGGGCTTGTTTTGGATGGGGATTGTGGATATGAGGCTGAGCACGATTTTTCCTTTTGTTTAGTGGGGCGATTTTTGGTGACGAAGTCTGTCAATTTTCAGGCCATGCAGGATACGTTGATCCCTATTTGGCAACCTATGAAAGGCATCGAGGTTAAGGAGCTGCCGGATAACAAGTATTTGTTTCGTTTCTTTCATGTTCGGGATATGGAGAGGGTTTTGCAAGATGGGCCGTGGTCTTTCGTTAACAATATCCTCCTTCTTCATCGTTTGATGCCGGGGAGAGCAATTTTCCCATATCCCTTTGAATGTGGTGGAGCTATGGGTTCAGGTCTTTGATCTTTCTATTGGATTCATGTCATCGAAGGTCGGTCAAGCTATTGGGAACTATGTTGGTCGTTTTGTTACCTCTGATGCTCGTAATTTTGACGGCAATATCAAGACTTTTATGCGAGTAAGAGTGGCTATGGATATCCGTAAGCCTATAGTGAGGAAGATGAAGCTTAAGCGGGAGAGCAATGGCGATTGGTTCTGGGTTAATTTCAGATATGAGCGTCTCCCAACGTTTTGTTTCTATTGTGGCTTTATGGGTCACTTTGATAAATTCTATGTTAAGCTGCTCGATAATCCATCTCCTCCGCCTCCGTCTGAGTTTGTTTATGGTATTTGGTTTCGTGCACAACCAAGGCGTTTGGTTAATCGTTCGACGGAGAAGTGGTTGCGTCAGTCAGACAAGGAATTCCATGCTCCGACGGCTGATGAAGAGGTAGACCGGATGCAGGTTGATAGGGTTTCTCCTAATGTTCAGGAGTCTGTTGCGGCAGTTGCCTTGTTGAGCAAGCAAATCCAGATTTCAACGGAGGTGAGCAAGGATCACACACTCTCTCTCCTTTCATCCCAAGATTCTGGGGGTGTAACTGAGGATCCTAACAAACAGCTGGTCGTTGACTCTCTTGATAAGGATATTTCTGATTCTAAAGGGATTGTTATTGCTGAACAGAAGTGTAGGAGGAAGGTTGGAAGTGGTGAGGTGGACGTTGCTGCTAATATGGGCTCTGGCTCTATGACTTCGGTTGGGCTTGTAATGGATAATCCGACTCCAAAAAATGGATTGAAGGTGGGCTCTGGATATCAGGCCCACCGAGATAAATGACAACCTTGAGTTGGAACTGTCGTGGGTTGGGTAATCCGAGAACAGTTCAGGCCCTAGCGGACCTAGCCCGTCAGTTTAAACCTAGTTTTATTTTTCTTGCTGAAACTATGTTATCACGTGATCGTTTGCATTCAATAAAATCTCGTTTGGGTTATGATGGTGTTTTTGCAGTAAGTAGTGTTGGGCATGGGGGGGGGGTATTGCCTTCTGTGGAAATATAAAGATAATGTTCATCTTCTTTCTTATTCTGATCATCATATAGATGTTGTTGTTAATCTCCCCGATATGCCTACTTGGAGGCTTACTGGTTTCTACGGTCATGCGGCTCGCTCAAACCACCACTTATCATGGTCTCTTCTTCGACATCTAAGTCACCAATCTTCTCTCCCGTGGTGTTGTTTGGGGGACTTTAACGATCTCCTTTCTTTCGATGAAAAGCGAGGTGTTGTTAATCACCCTCAGTGGCTCTTCGATGGTTTTCGCCAAGCAATTGATGATAGCGGGCTTCATGATATTGGTATGGACGGTTATCCCTTCACTTGGAAGCGTCAGCGGGGTTTTTTCGGATGGTGTTAAGGAGAGGCTGGATAGAGCGTTGGCCTCTTCGGCTTGGTGTTCTGAGTTTATTGATGTAAAGCTTTGAAATTTGGAGGTTTCGATTTCGGATCATTCGACGATTCTATTGAATTTTCTGCTTTCACATCAAGTTTATAGAACTCAAAAATTTCATTTTGAGAATCTTTGGTTACATAAACCCCCAGTGTAAGGAAATTATTGCTTCTAGCTGGCAGTGTAGTGAGGGACGGCCTATCCAGTCGAGGTTGAAGGCGTGTGGAGTGGACCTCCTGGAATGGGATGCCCATTTGGCTCAGCAATTTCGAGGTCGGTTGGCCGCTATTAAATCAGAGATGAAGGCAGTTCGTCCCCGGTGAGATGTGATCTCTATGGCTAAGTATGAGCATTTGAAGTCTAATTACAATTTAATCCTTTCACAGCAGGAGGATTTTTGGAAACAAAGATCCAAACATCTATGGCTTCAAGCTGGAGATTCTAATTCGAAGTTTTTTCATAAATCGGCCAAATCTCGGAGGAAGAATAATTTGGTTTTGGCTCTTAAGGATTTTGGTGGACAGTGCGTGAATGGGACAATGGTCTTCCTGATCTTTTGCAATCTTATTTTCAGACCATTTTTACGTCTAGTGGGTCTCAAGGGCAGCAGGTAATTTCCTGTATTGACTCTAGACTTGACCTCTTTCAGCGTAATTCTTTGATTGATCCTTTTACTAAGGACGATGTTCGGGTGGCTGTTTTCTCTATGCATCCGGATAAATCTCCGGGTCCGGATGGAATGAATTCTGCTTTTTATCAAAAGTTTTGGGAGTGGTTGGTGATTCGGTCTCTGCTGCTTGCCTTACTTTCCTCCAGAATTTTTCTTTTTCGGTAGGCCTAAATGACACAAATATTGTTTTGATTCCAAAAAAGGCAAAGCCGGAGTTTGTTACTGACCTTCGCCCTATATCCTTATGTAATGTGCTTTATAAAATAGTGGCGAAGATGTTGGCCAATAGATTGAAGAGTGTGTTGGATTATGTGATCTCGGAACAACAGAGTGCGTTTATTCCTGGGCGCTTGATTACTGATAATAGCATGATTGCTTATGAGGTTCTTCACTGTCTTAAACGTAGGCGTCAAGGAAATATGGGATATGTGGCGTTGAAAATTGACATGAGTAAAGCCTATGATAGGCTAGAATGGGATTATCTCTGGTCTGTGTTGGATCGGATGGGGTTCCCTTCCGAGTGGATCCAGTGGATGAAAATGTATGTCTCAACTGTTCGCTACTCAATTTTTCATAATGATACTAATTTGGATCTTATAGTTCCGTCACGAGGGTTACGCCAAGGTTGTCCTTTGTCTCCATACCTTTTTATTTTATGTGCCGAAGGTTTTTCTGCTATGCTGCGCCGTTATAAGAGAAGAGGTCTGATTCATGGTTGCTTGGTTGCGCGGGGGGCTCCAATTGTGTCCACCTTTTTTTCTCTGATGATAGTTACTTATTTTTTAAGGCTACGCGTCGAGAGTGTCAGTCTATTCAGTGGTGTATTGGAGCTTATGAGACCACCTCGGGTCAAAAGATAAATTTCCAGAAGTCATCAATTTTGTTTAGCTCTAACACCTCGGCAGCTGCGCAGACCGAATTATGTAATCGGTTGGGTGTGGCTTTAACTTTGGATCAGAGTAAATACCTGGGTTTGCCATCTTTCGTTGGGAAGAATAAAAAGAGGGTCTTATCTTTTGTGAAGGAAAAGGTTTGGGCTAGGATGTCAAGTTGAAAGAATAAATTGCTTTCAAAGGCAGGAAAAGAAATTTTGATTAAAAGTGTGGCTCAGGCCCTCCCTACGTTTGCAATGAGTGCTTTTTTGCTTCCCAAAGAGCTCTGTGCGGAGTTGGAAGGTATGATGAGCAGATTTTGGTGGAGTAATAAGGTCGATAGTTCTGGAGGAATTCATTGGATGAACTGGAATAAGCTTTGTGCTAGGAAGGATCATGGTGGCTTGGGTTTTAAGAAACTTCGGGAGTTTAATGTCGCTATGATTGGTAAAAACGGGTGGCGTCTTATGACTCGCCCTACTTCTTTGGTAACTAGAATTTATAAAGCCCGTTATTATCCTAAAACTTTTTTTTTAAACTCTCCATCTGCTCAAAACCCTAGTTACGTGTGGAAAAGCTTACAAGTGGCTCAGCCTATTCTCTGTCAGGGAGCTCAATGGCGGGTGGGAAGTGGGCGTAGTATAAATGTTTGGACAGAACCATGGCTGCTTGATGATGATAACCCGTGCCCTCAAACCTCCCAGTTCCAGGAACGGAATCTGCATGTGTGCATGATTTGTTGATCCCAAATAGTATGCAATGGGATGTGGACCTTTTATGTGATTTATTTGATGCCATGGATAGCTCTTTAATTCAGCAGATTTTGCTAAGCCGTCGTGTGTCTCAGGATATTTTGTATTGGCGATGGGAGAATCGAGGGTGCTACAGTGTTCGAAGTGCTTATGAGGCTCAGGTTAGGGCTCTTTCTTCTCTGAATGCTCATCATGATTCAGGTGTTTGGAAGAATATTTGGTCTCTAAATCTCCCTCCTAAAGTGAAACATCTAGTGTGGAGGTTAAGCTCGGATTGCTTAACTACTAAGGATCGCCTTTGGATGAAACGAGTCGAGGTGGACTGTTTCTGCCCAGTTTGTAAGACAGGAGTGGAGTCCGCAACACATGCGTTTATGTCCTGCCCTTTTGCTAAGAATTACTGGCATTTGTTGGTCGCCCCTCCAATTTCGATTGGTGTCACGGATGTTTTCCAATGGGTAGTTGTTGTTCTTGGCAGCTCCTCCAACGATGTTGCTGCTATGTTTTGTATGGTTCTTTGGTGTTTATGGCGTAATAGGAACGAGATTCTGTGGAATGACAAGGCTCAGCAACCTGTAAGCCTTCTCAATCTTGCAGGATCATTTCTTCACCAATGGACAGCAGCTCAAGGGCCTCTAGTTTATGGTTCTCTACCGAGAGCTGATGAAGGTTTGCTTCGTTGGGTTAAACCCAGGCCTGGGCTTTTCAAATGTAATTTTGATGGGGCTATCTTTTCGGGTTCTAATCAACTTGGATTTGGGTGGGTGGTTCGGGATGACAGTGGCTCATTGGTTGCTGCTGGTCATGGCAGTTTGGCTGGCCCCTCCAATCCGGAGCTCGCAGAAGCGCTGGGTTGTAAAGAAGCTCTTAGTTGGTTGAAGGCTCGTTCGATGTCAAAGATTGTGATTGAGTCGGGAGCTTTCAATCTTGTGCAAGCTCTAAATTCTACTGTTTTATATCTAGGACCGCTTGGCTTAGTCTTGGATGAGTGCAAGGAGCTGTGTTTAGCAATCGATGTTAGTCGTATTCGTTTTGTTAGGAGGTCAGCGAATTAGGTAGCTCATTGTTTAGCCCGTTCTTCTAATTCTGTGTCTGATGCTCATGTTTGGGAGGGTTTTCCCCCAAATTTCCTTTCTAATTCACTACTTTTTGATCTTCAATAGAATTTCCCATTCTCTCTCAAAAAAAGGTATGGAATCGAAGTGTAAAAGAGCTTTAAGCATCTCAATATATGGATTTCATCGAACTGGAGGTCATGAAAGGTCTTCGATGGTCGTGGAATTCATGGCCAGTTTCAAAAGCTGAAGCTAATTCTCTGGTAGTCCCTTTATCGATTTTGTGCACTCCATTGATGCAAAGCAATGAGCTCCCTTACGACCCTCTCATTTGCAATCGGTGCGGCACCGTTTTAAACCCTTATGCCCGTGTTGATTACCATCCCCGAACATAGATTTGATCTTTTTCTATCAACAGAATTCTTTCCCACGATCTTACACCAGAATCGGCGAAGACAACATTCCAACAGAGCTTTTTCCCACTTATAGTACAGTAGAATACAATTTGGGGACCAAGTCAAATTTAAATTTGAGTCATAATTGGTGGAATACTGTGGGTGCATCTTTGAATAAGTAGTACATGATGATATGATGATTGATAAGTAATGTTGTCATCTCAATTTCTAGTTTGTTTTTGTAATTGGTACTTAGTATGAAAAACGAGTTAGTTATTTAGGTGTCATTTGGATACATGTAAAAAATAGAGTTGTACAGTCTGTACAACCTTGTTTTTTTCATGTATTCAAATGACACCTAAATCACAATTTTATAAAAATTCCAGTTCCAATAAATCACATTAATTGTTTGGGAGTCATAAAAAAATTGCAACCAAAATCGATCGCCGTAGAAGAATTGAATTTGTTTTGGCCTTTCTTCTCAGTTATCTATCTTCTTTTCAGTATTACACCAAGCTCCGCGGTTTAATATTGCGAACGGATGACTTTTACAAGGAGGGGAATTTTGGACATTTGTCTCATTCGCAGTATTAAACTGCAGAATACTGTAAAATTAAATTACGGATTGGAGTCATTTAGGTCGTTAGGTATCTAGATAGACGATCGAAATTTGTTGTAAGAATATACATTTTTTTACAACGTTAACTATGCATTAACCCCCATATATATATATATAGGGAATTAATCTGTGGCAACCGGCCGGTTGCCCATTGCACTGTTTCAGCAACCAACTTTGTAGCCGTTAATCAGTACAATGTAAGGCTCAGATTAAAAAAAAAAAAAAAAAAAGAACCTCATGCCACTACAGCCTGTAGCGGCAGTCACTTAATGCCAAAACGTTCAAAACAATTTACTTTAGTTCCCCTTCGAATGCCGCGTTGTGTGAAGAATTTAATTACTGCTTGCCGCCACAGCCAGTAGCGGCAGGGTTCTCCTGAAATTCCATGCATGCTGTATTAACTGCAAAATTGACTGTTGGGCAGACAAATTGGGCTAACAAAAGGCTGACTTTGACCCACGCCCTTTGCCGCTACAGGCTATAGCGGCAGGGCTTCTCCCAAATTTAATTTCCCTTGTGTCAACCAAAGTAATCTGTCACTGCCTCTCCCTCTCCCTCTCCCTCTCATTTTCCCTTCCCCTGCTGATGTCTATCATATTCCCTCCCATGCCGCTAAATCAACTTCCATTCAAGCAGCAAAAGAGAGAAAATAGAGAGAAAGAACAGGAAATTCACCATCAACTTTTTTCTTACAACCGGTTCATCTACAAGTTTTCAGATTCAAGTATCATTTTGGTAAGATTTATTTTCCCAATTTTTAATTAAAAAATAAATAAATATTATAATTATTTTTTAAAATGTATTTATGATAAAATAGGAGTTTAAACTTTTAGGGGAAATTATCAACCATTACTATGTCTACATATATGCATGTGAATTTTTGGAAAATTTTGTGATTTATGTGTTTGGGCAATTATATAACTATGTGGTGAAGTAGTTATTATGATTTTTGACTTATTATTAAATAGTTTTGCATATTAATTGTAATGGAGTTTTGTTTTATTATGAATGTTTATTTTGACAAAATATAGTTGTAATACCCGTGATTTTTTTTTATTTTATTAATAATATTAGTAATGAAAATAAACGTGTTTGAAAATTTTTGGTACATGTATATATATATAATTGTCATGTAACTTAATAATTCAAATTGAATTGAATTAAGTATGTGATGATTAAGTAGTATAGTGATGAGATTGGTTATAATTAATTAAGCTTAAGTGATAAGCCTTGTGTGTCATAATTAATTACTTAATTGGATTAATTAAGACATGGGTTAATAATGTATTGGACTAGAGAATATACTTAAGCCCAAATAGAATAATGATATGTGATTAAAGTGTAGAAGATATAGCCAAGTATTATGTGCTAGGGAGTAATTTAGCCAATGTGTATAATTATAAATGTGCATGACCCAATTAAATTAAGTTAGGAGTCCAATAGATATTAATTGGTAGCTCAAAGAAATTAAGGTGCTAGTATGGTAGTTGAGCCCAATGAGTATTTGATCCAAGTTAGATTAAATTATGCTAGTAGCCCAAGGGGCATTATATTGGATTAACCTAATGTACATGGACCATAAGACTATATGGATATGTATATATATAGGATGAGTATATAGATATATATTTGTGTGGGAGAATATATAAGTCTATATGTATATATATATATATGTGTGTGTGTGTGTGTGTGTACCTAAGCTAGCAAATTGTAAGAGATGGAATAAAAAATGTAACATGTGGGTAATGGGGCACCATAGCCAAAAATACCACCCCTCTAATAACCAAAATGCTGATTTTTATTGCTTCATGAAGCCTACAAGTTAACCCATGTGAACAATGATGGAGTACAAGATTTGGTGGGGAGTTGGTAGCTTTTTACCAACTAAACTTTTACCAATGGTTATTAACCTATTGGGTGTATAAAATACAAGTATTAGTACATGTATATGGTATATGGAGTTTGCCTATAAATAGAATCTCCCAACTCATTTGCTAGAGGTTGTTTCATTGGCTAAGTATTAGAAGTATAGAGAGAGCTAGAGAGAAATTGAGAGTAAAGAAGAAAACCTAGGAGAGTCTTTGTATTTTTGGTGGAGCTCAAGAAGGAAGGACAAAGGGGGGAGCTACTTGAAGTTTCTAGCTAAGAGGAAGAAAGCCTTCAAGAAGTAAGTTCATAACCTAACTTTAGTTTTTGTAAGATAAGTTAGTATATATGATTCTAAGTAGAAAAATGCATGCTTGGTTGTGGGAGTTTGTGTGTTGTGGGATCATGATGGATCCGAAGTTATAAGAATGGATATTGGAAGGAGAATATATGATTTATATGTCTTGGTATGTGATCTAGGTTAAAATGAATCATGGAAAAGCATGTGAGCATGAAACCTAGAATGAAATATTTATGAACATGAGACTTGACGATAAATGTCATAAAATGTGTAAGCTATGTTGATGATCCAAAAATACTATATGTTGAACATCTATGAGATACGAACACAACCCAATTGGAATCGTCGGATTCAAACTTAAAACGAACTCATAGCAAAATGTGTAGTGAAACATGTCCAAGTATGAACCCTAGCTTGGAAAGATCAATAATTTGATTAAATAAATATGTTGGAAAAATGTTCAAGATATTAAATATTGAAGATATGTGAGTTTGTGAAATAATGGAAGTGGTTTGAAATTATTTGAATCTATAATGCAAAAGTTATGCAAGATTGAATCAAAAGAGGTAAAAGATCAAAATGTTGAAAAACCTAAGTTTAGAAAATCTCTCGGGTCGGCGCGGTCGCGCTTCCCAAAGAACTAGAACTGTCGCTGCCGCGCCATGATCATTTCAAGGAATAAAACCATGCATGACCGGCGCTGTCGCGCCATCCTCAGTACAAAACACGGCGTTGCCGCGTCATCCTAAGGTCAAGAATACCTGCCTCACTGGCGCTGCCGTGCCGCATGCAAGCACAAACCCGGCGCTGCCGCGCCAGGCCTACTTCACAGTTGACCCAAATCTGAGTCAAAATGGGTCGGGTCGGGTCAGGTCAAACCGGGTTAGAAAATAATATTTTTCTAAAATAAAATAAAATAATAATAATAATAATTAATTAGATTAATATTAAGAGATTTTATTAATTGAAGATAATTAAACAATTAAAGGAATTTAATTGTGAATTAGTCAAATACAATTATTCTAATTTGTGACTAAATATTAAAGATTATTTTTAGAACTTAATAATCTATGATTAAACAAATAAGACTAAAGATGGTTTTATTTGTGAAAGTAATAAGCGATTAATATAGTAATTGTTTTACACTAAATTAAATAATGAAATGGTTTAATGAATAATAAACAATTATAAGAATAGTGAAGACTATTCCTAATTGTGGGATTAATAAAGAATGAACAATTAAGATGACGTTAAGTAACATTTTAATTGTAAACCATTAAGGTAATATTAAGAGTAATAAATACTTAAATCATGAAATGATAATAATAAACAATTAAATATATTCGAAATTATGTAATTGTAGACCAACGAGCTATTAGAGCAATATAAAGAGATATCCCTAATCAAAGTAATAGTTAAATTAGTGGTGAACTAATGGAGCATGAATGGTAATAAGGATTCTACCTAATGAATAATTCAATGACAATAAACGAAGTAAGAATACTTTACAATATAAGAAGGTGTGAAACCTTAAATGAACCATTAAGATAATAAAATATTATCTTATAGAATAAATGCAAAGATCAATAATAGAATGAAGGTGATGATAAGTAGAGAAACGATTAATAAAATAAATTATTTTTTGAAGTCTTAGTTACCTAAGGCTTATATTAGATTGAGTAAGATTTATATTTATGGGTTAATAGAAATTAACCGCTATGATAAACATAGGTTATTCAAAGGATAAAAAGTCAAAGTCGGATATAATCAACGACTCAGGTAGGGGCGGACCTATGCTGAGGGCAGCATAGGCGCCTGCCTATGTTGAATTTTTTTCTTATAGGTATTAGAGGGGCAGATATGTAATTTAATAAACTTAAAGGGGGCAGATTAATGGAAGAGTTATACTTAGAGGAGGTAAAAAAATATATTTTACTCTTAATTTTAAAATTTAAATGAATCTGTTTTGTAGCTTTCATTTGAGCTGTAAATCTATTAATCTACTTTCCGCATGCTAATGAAGAAGTAGGAAGGAGATAATCAGACACATATTTTATATTAAAATATTTTAAGTTGATTTCAAAAAGTTAAAATTGAAAAGAATATATTTTATTGTTCCAATGAGATGAATTAGTTTTAGATGAAATGTACTATTCCCTCCGTTCCCATAAAAGATGACTAAATGTATAATTTTTTTATTTAAAAAAATGTGAGATAAAATATATAAAGTGAATGGTACATATGTTATTTAGTAGGGTCTATTAATATAAAAAAATAAAAGTATTCATCACTTTATGTAATCTTGTGGGACCACTAAAGATAAATTTAAAACTTTTTTATTCTCTTTCCTCTACTTTTATTTTTTTTTAATACGTGTGCAAATTGTATTTTGTTCATCTCTTTTAGGAAGGGAGGGAGTAGTTTATAACTTTGATATATTTAGTGTAGAAATTTTTGGGACTTTTTTCACTTCAATCATCGTTTGAAGATTATTTGTGCTATTCATTTTTGTGATTGACCTTTTTTAAAAAACTTTTTGATTAACTTGTTTAAAAGGATTAAGAAAAGAAGAAGATTGTGGCAGTGCAGAGGTTCCTTTAAATTGATTAGGTTTTGATTATACGTGTTCCAATGTTTGTTTCTACATCTAAATAAATCACTAATTTTTTTTAAAAAAATTAGATAAAGACAAAAAATTGAAGAACTATATTTGTACATAAACCAAGCGAAACTCAAAGTGGTAATAAGGTCAATGGCGAATCTATTAAGAGGAAAGAGTAGGCAGTGCTTATGTTTTGATTTTTTTTAATTTTTTTATAAGTATAGGGAGAAGGGAAAAATAAAACTTAATAAACTTAAACTTATAGAGGAAAAAAACTTAAACTACTACTACACTAAAAAATCTAAACACACGGGTATAAAATGTATTCAAACTATGGCGCTCTAACTCGTTAAGTTTTAACCCTTCACTTTAGTTTTCAGCTTAAAAAATCTGCCCCTGCTGAGTTCGGATCCTAGATCTGCCCCTGGACTCAGGCAAGTTCCCTAGTTTACACAACTTTGGATATTGTGCAAGTATCTAAACCTTATCTCTTTTTGTGCAAGTTCTATACTTACACAACTTGGTGCATTGTGCCAGTTCCCTCACTTTGAGTAAACGAATTATTGTTATACCAATTGTTATATATTATGAAAGTTCCTAACTTCTTTTGGTTTTCATATTAAATGCGAGTATCCTAACCTACACAACCTTGAATATTGTGCAAGTTTCCAATTGATTTTATATCAACCATATATATTGAACAAATGTCTGGGCTTGTATATTTATTGATCGTATAAGCCAATTGTTCTAATTCTTGGGATATCTAAATTCTTGAAAATTATTATTCATACTCTGAAGATTGATTTAAATCATACTTACATATTTGAAAATGATTCTTTGAATCTTGTTACAAACGTTGAGCTTATTAATCGTTCCCAAATGTGTTAAAGAGCGTTTATGCCATTTGATTAGCCTAGACCAATAACTATGAATTTGAAAGCAATCCAAACAAATTGCTTTGGTGCGAACTTTTAAAAATCTACTGAGATGAACAACCCTCATGGAAGGAAAAACTATACAACGTCGTGGAACCGACACTTGCGCGCACAGTAGGGGGATATTATGTATAACACCAGGTACTTTAGGCTGATCACCTATTGTACCTATTGGATTAGCAGGGTAATACTGTTAATTCTATCAAGAGTTCATGATTCATAGCGGCTACTCAGTATTTAATATTTATTTTGGAATTTGATGAAATCTTTTGATTCTAAAAATCGTGGTTCACAGTGACACTCAGTGACATCTATTCATTCACTTGATATTTTGAAACCTTTGAATGTTTTTATAATCTTGCGGTCCATAGTGACTCTTTATTGACTTCAAAGGATAGATTTGGAACCATTGATATTTAATTTGTTCACAACATTATTCTTTAAATTTCTAAGCTATCAATTATCACTATACTCTTGATATTATGAGCTTATTATATGCCTGTTTACCCTTATTGTATATTACTTGCTAGAAAAATTTGTTGCTCATTCTTGCTTCCTTAAACTTTTCAGTTAAGCCAGAACAGTGTGGACCCTCAGGCAAGGATAAAGGCAAAAGCAAGGCTCTGGAGTAGCTTTGTCCTACTATGTTATAATATAATTCTTATGGTGTATTAAGACTAAGGTATGTTATGTATTAAGTTATGTTTTGGATTAAGTTATGAAGTGTATTAGTATTAGCTTCGAGACTTGGGACGAGAATATTAATGTTATATCAATATAAATTATTCTATTTTTTCGTTGTATGTATTATTAGTATGTTATTAGAATTAGAACGTGAAGCACCAAATTCGAGGTACAGGTATCCGAATTTGGGGGCGTCACAATAGTGAGTTGTGTGGGATATAATATGCATGTAATGATGTATTGGGACTAATACTGATTAATGATTATGAAAACTTTGAAAAATAAAATCATTTAAATTATTGTAAAATGAGGCTTTTTCTGATTAATGGGATATAATTGTGTTACATAGTTATTAAATAATATGAAAAACCTTTTATGTTATTTTTTTAGGTACTAGATGGATAGTTGAATTTATGGACCAATTGACCCAAGTGTTCTTTACGACCAACAAAACCATGTGTCAGGTGATGTATATGACGGGAAAGACAAGGGAAGACTGCTCTCATGTAAATTAACTGAAAAAATAAGATCAATGGATATTAACAAAAGCTCAAAAAAATCCTCTAGAAAAATGTGGGTTTGGGGTTTTTAACTATCTGGCAGTTGTACCACAAACTGACATTGGGCTCGTGTCCTCCCTGGTGGAGCGATGGCGGCCGCAGACCAATAATTTTCACCTAAATTGTGGGAAAATTACAGTAACTTTAGAGGATGTACACTTCATTCTTGGGTTGCCGGTTGTTACAAACTCTTAACTTGTCCATTATTTGACACTCCACTGGCTCATTTTAAAGAATGTTTTGGTAGTGAAGTAGCTGCAGATTATCAGGAATCAAAAAAACGCGGCTTTATTTCATTACTGTGGTTGTAGGAGCATTTTAATAATTGTCCGCCTAAAGCAAGTAAGGAAATTGTTGGTCGATGCACAAAGGCCTGCATTCTTTGGTTGTGTGGGGCAATATTGTTCCCCACTAGGAATAAAAATTATGTTCATCCCATGTATATGTATTTTATTGCCAATACAAAAAATTATGTAACGTATTCTTGGGGTGCGACAGTGTTAGGCTATTTGTATAGGTCTTTATATACTGCCACTAGGAAAGGAGTGAAATATATTAGTGGATGTGTCACACTTTTACAAATTTGGGCATACGAGCGTATAAAAGTTGGAAGGCCTAACCCTTGGCCTCAATCACAGTTATGGTTACCTAGGGTCCTAGCGTGGGCATACTCAGAAAATCACAGTTACACTGATAGACGACAAAATCCCCATCATCATTTGACATTTTACCGAGGGGAGTTAGATGTCCAGCCTGACTGGCAAGTAGTTTGGTGCCCTTACATGAGGTGGGAAGACAATATGAATAGGTTTAATTTTGAAGGAAGGTTGTTGGGATCCGGTAGAATCCCCTTGATCCATTTTGATATTGTAGAATACCAGATGTCAAACAGGATGATGAGACAGTATGGGTTCCTACAAGGTATACCATCTCCGGCAGAAAATCACGACGATCTTAGAAAGGAAAAAGAACATAGATTTGTCGCGGTTTATTGCATGGCCTTGAGGCGACAGTACATCGTGTATTGGGAGGCTTATATGGAACATCTTAAGGGATAGCATTACGAGATTAATAACTATGTGAAACTTGATTCATACATGGCTAGTACAGAAAATTTATACGTAAAAAACCGCATCCCCTTGACGGGAAGGGGACCCAGACCCTACTTACGAGCCCCGGACTATTTACAGCCAGCAGCATCATCTTATACACATGGTACACAAATATTTGCATATTTTAACTTATGTGTCATGCATTAATTTTTGCATATTACATTTATACATCCTATCTTGTTTACTAATACTAATATTGTGTTCATCTTACATGACAGGTTGAGAGTGCAAAGTCCTTACTTGATAAGTGTTTTGCTTTTATTCAGATGCCTCCAGACTATGTAGTTGAGAAACAGGTATGGGACCACCATTACAGTGTATACAACTCTTAAGTTAAAGGGAACAATGTAACTCAACAGGGGGGACTCAATGGTGAAGAATCTCATTCTCAATTCTCCCAATGGAACTAAGAGCGAGATGAGCCAAGTAATTCTGCGGTACAATAGAGTTACATCCCCACCACCCAGGCTTATGTTCCCTCCTACTCATTCGAGTCTGACTTCATATAGAAGGCGAAAGTTCAGGTACTTAAAATGGTCATGTTAATATTAATATTCTTATAAATCTTAATATGAATGTTAATATTAATATTATTAATGATTAATAATAATATTAATAATAGTAATTAACATGCTTAATATTAATATTAATATTATGAATAATAATAATAATATGAACAATATTATTATTCATATTAATAAAAATATTAATATTACTATTACTAGTATTAAAAATAATAATAACATGAAAATTATTATTAATATTATATATATATATATATATATATATATTTCAGGTACAAGATATGGTGAAAGAGTACATCCCCATCACCCAGACTTTTGTTCCCTCCTACTCATTCGAGTCTGGCTTCATACAGAAGGCGGAACTGCATGTACTATTAATCCAGATAGTAATACTATTAATATTAATAATAATATTATTATTATTATTAGTATTAGTATTAGTATTATATGTTATGTTTTAAAAATATTAATATTAGTAATTATTATTAATATTAATATTATTATTTTTATTTTTATTAATATTATTATTATTATTTTATGTACAAGATATAGCAGAAGGGCACATCTCTTATGGAAGGAAAAACTCCCCTACCAAAAAACTTAGTGAACACAAGGTAGAGTTTATAAATAATCATTTGTTTGGGGTCGCACTGTGTGATCCATCAATATTTCCTGTCACACATCCGCGACACTTGTATACGTTACAACACAACGTATTCAAGGCCTTAAGTCCTAAAACTTGGATTTTCGAGCATGCCCTAGATGCGTATATGCTATTACTGTGGGATAGAGAGGAGTACTACAGAACGCGGAGAATTAGAAGGTGGGCAAGATTTGCTTTCATGGAATCACTCTTCATGCATCTTGGTAAGAGCTTTATGACTATTAATAGGGCGAATAGGGCAGAGAGTTTTTGCCACCCCTATGTCTATCCAGATGTGGGCCCGGCGTTACACGAATGCACGTATATATTCATGCCATTGTGTACTCAAGATACTAAGAATTTTATCTTGTTCGTATTCTCAGTGCCCGAATAGGCAGTCACCATCTTTGACCCTCTCTTTGATGATACCCCGTATATGACGATACAAGAAATGTATAAAGAATTTGTTGACGTAGAGGTATGTATATTAATTGTTAGTGATGTACTTTTATACATGTCATACATTTTATATCCCAATAATAATATTACTTTGTGCACGCAGGTCAAATTGATACTAGTTTGTTTGCGAATTAGTGATCCGCAACGTGACTGGCCAACTCAAGATCCGCGCGTGCTCGTACTAATGACCTGACCTGTGCAGCCTAACTACTCAGATTGTGGTATTTTTGTCTGCAAATATGTTGACTACTTTGTCAGGGGCAGTGTAAATATTCGCAACGAAAAATGGTCCATTGAAGAAATAACGGTTTTTCGATACCGACTCGCGTGGGAACTCTTTAGATGTCAATCCAGACTACTTTCAGTGGATGATATTTAGACTTATGTTTTAGCTAATCATTCTTCGTGTACTGATTATGTTTTTATGAATCTTAATATAAATGTAAGGATGATGGACGCACGAATTAATATTCATTTAGGAGTTGAAGTGGTTTATATTAACAAATTTATAACTATAATAATTAATAATAATAATAATACTATTATTATTATTATTATTATTATTATTGTTGTTGTTGTTGTTGTTGTTGTTGTTGTTGTTGTTATGACTATTAATCATAGTGATACTAATAATTACTAATATTATTAGTATTACTATTATTAATATTAATAATAATATTTATTTTTTAATTATTATTATGACTATTATTATTATTATTATTATTATTATTATTATTATTATGACTATTAATTATAGTGATACTAATATTATTAGTATTACTATTATTAATATTAATAATAATATTATTAATTTAGGAATTAATGTTTACCTATTACTAACTACGAGTGCAGTACATAGTATTTGATTAAGACGTATGCATAAAAATATTTATTTTTTTCGCTCAAATTAATATTTATTTTTATTATTATTATCTTTATGCATGCTTCTTAACCAAAAACTATGTACTGCACTGGTAGCTAGTAATTGTATAGACGGAGACGATGAATAATCAGTAATTAGATTAAACAACAAACAAGTGGGTAAATGAGTTATACAACATTTGCAGGCTTTTCACTCCATACTAATTAATAATAATGGAATTGACATAATTATAATAGTAATGGGACAACATTACATTAATTAACTTCTCAATGACATAGCATAAATAATACAACTGAGCATAAATAAAAACATAGCATAATAATACAACTGAGGGCTATTTTTTAGACTCAGGGATCCTTAACACTCGATAGTGATTGCGCTTATCATGGTCAGTTTCAAAGCCACAAATTGCACATTTTCGATGAGGTTTAGAACCCACAATTTTATCTAGTGCACTCTTTAATCTAGATTATTTTTTGCGTCCCTTTGTTTGAAAAATAACTGGTGGCAAAAACTCATCTTCTTCCGCTTCTTCCGCTGCATCTTCATCGTCATTATCATAACTCATAGCCTGGGGTGTATCTCTGATTGTTCAATCAATGTCATCGTCTGCCAGTTTAGTAAGATTCTTATCCGGATCATAATAGTCAACTAACGCTTTTCCTCGTGCATTCAACTTAAGGACAGTTTTGTAACCTCGAACTGAGTAAGCAGCTTTGCTGGCTAACTCCTGGAAATCATTCATCAAATGATTAAAATGTATTGCTTGATCTTGTTCAAAGTCAGCAGTTGTTGGGATAAAGAGCAATTATTTAACATCAGTTTTGTTCGCGTTTCTTGTCCACTGAGGAAGAATCATGCCACTCGAAATTTGGGAAATACTCTTAAACATGAAATATCTCAAGATGTGTCTGCATAATTCACTAGAATGAGAAAACATTTGACAATTACATGTTACCGACCCCAGCTGACGATTGTTGACGATTTCTTTATATCTTCCACCATTTTCAGCTGCATCTACCTTATACACTGCATAAACCTTTGTTTCAGGGCCACACAACTCACTAACTTTACTAACATTATACTTTATGGAATCGACGAATTGACGTTGGAAACGTCTAAATATCTCTTTTGTGTACACCTCCGCAGCATGCACTTTCAAAGATGACTCGAGTACCATATTCCTTTTCCGATATTTTGTTATGTAGTCGGTCTTCCTCTCTCTGATAAATTGTTTTTCTATAGCCTTCTGACTCTGCACTAAAAATTCTTTCATGCCCGTTGAAGCATTGACAAACTCATCAAAAAAATGGTTCATGCTCTCGCTTCTTCCAGTGGTTGTCATTCTCGCGGCAAAATATCTCTTTAAATACGCAGAAATCCATTTCTCTCGTATATCATACAAACTTCTAATCCACTCATTGTTATACAATTCATAATTCCTCACCAGAATCTGCCGACGCTCTTCAAACTCCCCGATGGACAATGAATTATACACACAATTTTTAAAATGGTCTTTGAAGGATGGGTGCTCAAAATAAATATGATGCAATTTCTCAGGAAATTTGTTGCTAATATACCAAGAACACAATAAGTGATAAGTAGAAGGGAGTACCTTAGCAATAGCATTACTCATGGCTTTGTCTTGGTCAGTGATGATGGATATAGGTATCTTGTAGTCCATGGCTTCGAGCCATGTCTCTAATACCCAAACGAAAGTGTCCTCTATCTCATCCCTTAACAATGCAAATCCAAACAATATAGACTGAAAATCGTGGTTGACCCCGGTAAAAGGAACAAACGGCATGTCATACTTATTTGTCCTATACGTACTGTCAAATGTCACAACATCTCCGAAACATTGATACATAAACCTTGATCGGGCGTCAACCCACAAAATGCATGCTATGCGATTTGTTTCATCTGGTTTGACAAGATAAAAAAAATTACTCGAACTTCCGAATCCAAGTTTTTTCAAATAATTTACAGCAGCTTGTGCATCATTTTCATCTGCAGAATCCCGCCTTAAATCTCTCACCACATTCTGAACATTAACATTAGAAAAAGGAACATTTTTCAACCCACCACCCATTGTGCTCAAAACGTTCATCATCCTACTAGGTCCAATACCAGACTTATTTAAAGTATCAATTAATTTTTTTACAACTGGAGTAATATTTCTATGTGTCTCAATCAAATCTACCTGGGTAGGTCACTAGGTGATGATTATGCTCTAATTCAACAGTAGAAATACGCCAATTGTCTTCTTTTTTATTATGAACAACATATATTCTAGCTTTGCATAATGTGCGTCCTACAGAGTCTCGCTGCCTAGTTATTTTATTACTACCATCTTCATCATCAGGTAAACTCTTTACAGAAGTTGGTGTACCGACTTTTTTACAAATATACAATCTCGACGACACATCATTAGCACCAGCATATTTATGAATAGTTGCAATTCTAATCTCAAAACCAATTTTTTGAGCATAAAACCTGTAAAAAAATTTAGCTTCTTCCAACTTAGAAAATAATTGACCAACGTATGGCACCATTTCAGATTTACTATTTTCAACTTCACTTACAAACTCAGATATATTTTCACAATCTAAACTAGCAACAGAATCTGAAGAACTAGAAACAAACCTTTTATGAGCAAGTATGTTGTGTGCCATTCTGAAATAAGAAGGAAGAATCGCCGGATCAGAACTTCAACTTGAATTTGAGAGTGAAAGTGGACAACAACATCAACCAAAAAAAAGAGAGATGAAAAAAAGGAAAAAAATATCGAGAGGAAACCAAGTTATCTGAGATCTGGGAAAGCAAAGGTTGGAGAGATAATTCAACAACGAAGGAAGCAAGCAAGGGATTTTAAAAAAATTCCTGGTTGTGCTACAGCCTATAGCGCCAAGGACATAATAATTCAGTCAACATAAAAATCCGTGAACTGTCATAAAGTTGTCATAAAGTTGGTAAATACTAATGATGTGGGCCCTGTCGAGAGAGCCTGTAGCGGCAGGAGTATTATAAATGCCACTTAACATAAATATTGAGGAGGGGCAATTATGTAAATGGCCGGAGGCTTTTTGGAATTAAGTGACTGTTGCTACAGGCTGTAGCGGCAGGGGGTTCTTTTTTTTAATATGAGCCTTACATTGTACTGATCAATGGCTACAAAGTTAGTTACTGAAACAGTGCAATGGGCAACCGGTTGTCACGGATTAATTCTCATATATATATATATATATATATATATATATATATATAAGGCTTCAACAAAATAAAAAATAACACTACCAAATATGGTTGTTAAATCCGGATCGGACCGGCGGTTGAATCAGTTAAAATTGGAATCAGTCGACACTCCGATCCGGATTGAACCAGTTAGCCAGTTTTGGTCAAAATCTAGTAGAATCGGTTGATCACCGGTCGAATCATTGGTTTAATCGGTAAAATTGTTAATTTGACCCAATAAATCGATTTTAATATTTTTTGTACCAAAAAATTTTAATATTAAAATTAACCACTTTTAATAATATTGTATCTCAGCTTTATTGTGTTCTAGTTCATAAAAACGATATTTTTTAAAAGTTTATTAATTACTAATAATATATATTTTTATATATTATTGACGTCACTCGGTCAATAACGGTTCGATCACTAGTTGAACTAGTGATCCATTCACCTAGTACCTTTTTCAATTTAATGACCGATCCGAATCTAAAAACCTTTCTAGCAAACAAGGCTCCTAGATTTAGGCATATTGATTTGTTTGTTGTGGAGATACTTCCTCCCTCAAATAAAAAGCCACATATGTAAAGGTTATAAATATTAGAGATGTATATATTTTTGTTTAGTTTGATGTTTATTCTTAGAACAATGAATTGCTAGTTTAGTAATGGTCGCATAATAATAAAAATATTATCAAATTTAAGGACGTTGTGCCATTTTGTATTACTATCAAGACTTGATGATCGAAAAAACCATACAATAATTGTAAAGGCATAAAAAACAAACAAATTATTTATTTTATTTTGTACAAAAAATATGGAACAACTACATATTTCAATACATTTTCAGAAATAATTACAAAAACAATACATAGATAAAATAATTTTAAAATTAACGCACTTTTTCGTATTTATTTACAAAATTAATGTAATTGAAATTCCTTTAATTTAGATGGGTCAATCGACATTCTCTATCTCTCGCAACGGCCTTATCCTCATTCTCGCTCTCGCCATTCTCTCTCTATCGCTCACAGTTCTCTCCCTATCTCGATATTTTCTCTCGTCATTCTCTATCTCTCTCGCAATTTACCTTCAAGTAATTTATTATTTCAACACTATGGAGAGTGATTATGGGATTGTTCCTGAAATTGAACATTCTGGTTGCATTATTGACCTTTTAGATCGCGGGGCGGCTTGATGTAGGTTGCAGATGAAGAATAGCACGGGTAGCCAGAAGCTTTCATGGGCTAGCTCAATTAAATTGGATAATGAGGTTCATGAATTGATTAATATATCAGATGATTGATGGACTTGGTCAGCATCTTAAGAAAGTTGGTTATGTCCCCAAGGCATTCCATAAAGATCATCATAGTGAAAATTTGGGTGGCACACTATTTTGATGATGCTTATAATGCGAATTTGTTTCGTTTCAAGCTTGCAAATACATTGCAGAGTCTTAAATTTTGGGTTGGAAGGTAACCAAGCCTTCATATCAAGGTAACCAAACTTTCATACCAAGGTAACCAATCCACCTTCACACCTGAAACTTTTTTCATAATGCAGTTGGTAACCAAACCTTCATGCTAAGGTAACCAAACCACTTCCACACCCACAGTTTTTTTTATAATGCAGTTGGTAACCAACCTTCATACCAAGGTAACCAAATACCAAGCTAACCAATCCACCTACACACTTGCAGTTTTTTTATAGTGCAGTTGGTAACCAAGCCTTCGTACAAAGGTTACCAATTCAGTTTTATTAGGTTACCTTCATAGTGCAGTTGGTAACCAAACGTTCATACCAAAGTAACCAATTCAGTTTTATTAAGTTACCAATTTATTTTGAATGTGAGCCAAACTTTCATGCAGTTGGTAGCCAAACTTTCATAGCAAGGTAACCAATTCAGTTTTATTAAGTTACCTTCATAGAGTAGTTGGTAACCAAACCTTCATACCAAGGTAAACAATTCAGTTTTATTAAGTTACCAATTTATTTTGAATGTGAGTCAAACCTTCATACAGTTGGTAGCCAAACTTTCATAGCAAGGTAATCAATTCAGTTTTATTAGGTTACCTCCATAGTGCAGTTGGTAACCAAACTTTCATGCAGTTGGTAGCCAAACTTTCATTGCAAGGTAACCAATTCAATTTTATTAGGTTACATTCATAGTTCAGTTGGTAACCAAACCTTCATAACAAGGTAACCAATTCAGTTTTATTAGGTTACCAATTTATTTTGAATGTGATGCACTTGGTAGCCAAACCTTTATGCAGTTGGTTGCCAAATCTTTAGACCAAGGTAACCAATTCAGTTTTATTAAGTTACAAATTTTATTTTTGAATGTGATGCAGTTGGTAGCCAAACCTTCATACAAAGGTAATCATTTTAGTTTTTGTGGGTAACCAAACAATCATAAAAAAATTTCTGAACATTAAGAGTTACATCTATTTTGTTTTCAAACCTATGTTTGTTGGGCAAATCTTCTTCTTCTTCTCGTTGGCAGTGTTTTGTTGAAGTTAAATAAAACATAATGTGACAGTTCATGATTTGCTTTCTACCCCTTCCTTTTTTCACAGGATCTGAAACATAATTTGACCGTGTGCAAGCTTAAGATTCGCGACGGAGATTCGCGGCGGCGGCGGAGGAAGATGACGAGGGAGGAAGATAACGAGAAAATATTTTTTCGTGGCGGGGATTCGCGGCTGCGGAGGAGGAAAATGACGAGGGAGGAAGATGACGAGAAAATATTTGTTTGTTTTTCATCTAATTGATTTGAATTTTGAATTTCGAATTTTGAATTTTGAATTTTGAATTTTGAATTTTGAATTATGGCAGCCTTGATTTTAGGTTTCCTTATTAATGTGAATTGCGTTAGTTTTGTAATTATTTTGTTAATGTACTGTTATTGTAATTACTTTCTAATTGTTGTATAATAATGTAAAGGACCCAAAAAATATTGGGCATTCAAACAAGTTAAAAAGGCCCAAAATTTGACAAAAATGAGTTGATGTTTTTGCCGATATGTAAAAATGTCATTCATTGGTCTAGTGATAAGTGGGTCGTTTAACACACTTATATCTGGATTTTATTTCCATTCACAGAAGATGGTTGATAACAATTCTACGTTCTAACATTACTTTTTGTCATTAAGTCCTATCAATGATTAAAAAAACAACTCTTTCTACGCAATAAAATAATTAGCAAATGCAACTATATTGGTTGAACAAAAGGAATATTAAAACATGACTCCGCGAATGTTATAATTTTGAAAAATACGACAAAAAGCTAATAAAAAAAATAAGAATTTAATAAAACTTTGTCAATCATCTTTAAAATATATTTTAATACAAGCAAAAGGTTTCTAAAATTGACATTAGATAATGTATTTAAGGTCAGCCAAATTTAAAGTAATTTAGATATTCACTTAACAATTTAACCGTACAAATATAAAGAACATAGAACAAACATGACAACATTCCGACACAATTTTCAACTAAGGTACCGAACGTAAGAAAGGAGTGATCGGTTCTGATCTCATTCTAACCCAATTTTAACCATTGTAACATCTCAAATGATTATGCCTAACCAAACGACTTGTAAATATTTATAGAGTCCCGGTGATCAGGAAGTGGCGATCAGTCTAGTGATCGGTCTAATTTTTTTCTTGACTCCCAAAAAATGTATAATATTTATTATAACTGGAATTTTTACAGAATTCAGTGATTTTCGTGTAATTTGGATACATATAAAAAACAGAGTTGTATTCAGTGACTGTACAACTCTGTTTTTTATATGTATCCAAATTACACCAAAATCACTAGATTATGTAAAAATTCTAGTTGAAATAAATATTATACATTTTTTGAGAGTCAAAAGAAAAAAAAATTGTCGTCACTTCAGGGTCGGCCTAGAATTATTGATATTTATAATAGTGATTCTGGGGAGACCAATCCTAGAGACTGGGTTTTTTTTTTTTTACTCCCAAAATACTAAACCCAAAACACTAAACTCTAAACCCTAAATCCTAAATCTTAAACTCTATTTTTTACATGTATTCAAATTACAAATATATACAGTCTGTGCAACCCATGTATTTTACATGTATCCAAATTATACATAAATCACTGAATTCTGTAAAAATTTGAGTTAAAATAAATATTATAAATTTTTGTAAGTAAAAAAAAAAGGCCCGGTCAAAAATGTCGGTACCCCTAGAATTTTTCTATTTATAAATGTTAAGATATAGTTGTTGAAATTTAAGGGACTATAAAATACCCTAAAAACTAGTTGTTATATAATTGTTGGGAGGGGTAAAATGATCCCAAAAAAAAATGAAAAAGTGAAAATCCAACAACAGGCTTGAAAAAGCCCAACGGCAGTCTTGAAAGCCTACTTTTCAAGTTTGTTAAAGTCACGGTCAGGCCTGAGCAGGCTGATCCAAGCTCAGACCAGTAGTTTTTGTTTTGAGAGCCAGCTGAAAGGTGGACCTGTATAGGGCCTCCAGGCCTGGTCCAGACAGTTCTTTTAGAGGTCGGTATCCACCATTGCTGCTTGAAAGATGACTAAACAAATGTTTTTATCTCTAAATGAAAGGTGCTCACATTTTTATATAATAAACTTCTGTATAGAAACTCATTAAAGCAGCAGGGACACAAATGGAGATTTTAAATACATAGACATAATCTAAGTTACACAAATGCAGCATTACCCACCATTTCTGCTAGAAATAAGACTAAATAAAAATTCACAAAATTTTGCTTATAACTAATTTTTTAAAAACAGATTCCACGTAATCCAAGACATTATGCTTGTTCCTTTACCAGCATAATAGAGTATACGGTGCGTTTAGATTTCTAAACGCATTTGAAAACTTTGTTTTTCTATTCAAATTGTTCTTTTTTGACAGGAATTGATAAAAAAAAATAAAGAAAGAAATATTAGAACTTGATTCGATTTCAATATACCAACGAAAGAAAGTATTCCGATTACAGATTAAAATAACTCGAAATTTTTTGATTGAATCATGATCCAAAGAAGAAAAAGGATCGAATAATTATTCAACAATAACTTATTTCAAATACAACTTATTTAACTCACAAACACGTCGTTTGAGCTCAAAATGACACGGTCAAAGCAAGAAAATTCAAGCTTAAGAGAAAATGATATTGTTTTTATCTTTTGACTAAGGGTGTAAACGAGTCGAACCAAAGCGAACAGATAGTTGTTCGAATTCTACTCCAAACGTTAAATTCATACTCGAATTCGAATTGTATTTGAAAATTTCTATCAGATTCGACTCAACTCGAAAATTTATTACTCGAATTCGATACTCAATCCGATTCGGATCAAAGTATAGTCAAACTATTCGCGAGTTTCAAATGTAAGCTCGAATTTGAGTCTCCGCATAATAATTAACTTTATAATAAATATAAATTGAATTTGTTATTTTACTTAAAAATGAGAAAATATATTTACTATTTACACTTAAAAAATATAAAATCATAATTAAAAATAAAAATAAAATAAATAATAATAAAAATAATTAATTATCCTAATTTGATTTAATTTTGTATATATTATAAGAAAATGTATCTAGTATCTAATCGAATCTATATCAATTCAGTATGTATCGAATCAAAATCGAGAATTCGAGTAGCTTGAATCTTAAACGAGTCGAATATAATATTGCTCAGATTCTACTCATATTTTTATTCGAACTACTCCCTCCGTTTCATATTAAATGTCCTAATTTTCTTTTTTAGATGTTCCAAAATAAATGTCCTATTTCTATATTAGTAACTATATTTATGTTATTCTTCCTCTTATACCCTCATAATCTATTTAATATACTTATTGAGAATGTGAGAGTTACAAAAAAATATATCTAGAGAATTAAATGACTTAAAAAAGAGTAATTATTAGGGTCATAGAAAAGTGAAAAAATAATTGTTGAGGTCATAAAAAAGTGAAAAAGTAATTATTGGAGTCATAGAAAAGTGAAAAAAACACTTGAATTAATAAATAATCAAAAAGGGTAATTTAGATAAAAGAAAATTTTATTAATCAGCGTGCCAAAACTAATTAGGACGTTTATTTTGGAACGGATAGAGTATTTTTTATGTTCAAATTTGAATCATATTATTAACGAATCTGAACCTCGTTCGTATTTTTTCGAATCGATCCCAAACTATTAAGTTCGTTTACAACCTTACTTTTGATCCGTTTGAAGTTAAGAAATCCATAATATATCAAATTTGAGATTACGACGAGTCCTACAAGATTTCTTACCTGTTTTTTTAGTATTTAAAGGATATTTCCTCATGTTTTAAGGTTAATTTCATTATTTAGAACTCACAAAATTATTGCGACTGTTTAGTCGATTTATCCAACTTAGTGAAAATTCGCGTGATTGCAAAGTTACATAAATTCAATTCACGTGATTGTTTCTTTTTAGTCTTTCGCCGTGTCACAAAAAAACAATGCACCAAAATTGGTGGTGCGTTCGAATCTGCAAATGCTGCAAACGCTGTAAAATCCATCATATATTCAGGTATGCAAATGCAAGCATAGTCCCCCATTGCTGCTTGAAATAAGTCTCTACAAGAGTTGTATTAGACAGCATCACAAGGATCAAGTAACGTTATTAATTATGAAAAACACACACATCCTCGCTTCCCAGCCCTCCCTCTGTCACTAGGGATATTTTACAAAAAATTGTCCAACAATTTCTTATTCATTTATCCAACTTTGTCCGGGTATATTTCTTCTCCCACTTGAAGCAACAAATCTGTTTCCTGCCCAACTTTATTGCTATCCTCATACCTCAGCAGAATCCCAAATAATATCTTCCCCTATTCAGACGGATTATAATAATTTCACTGTTCAAAATAAAGAGTACCCAAAAAAAGCATAAACTGACTATGTCTTGTTTATTTTCAAATTTAGACTTAGGACTATTAGTCTAGGGATTATAAAATGGCTTAATAGTCTTGGGATTATAATCATTAGCAAACAAACAAAGCCATAGAGTAATTTGCCGTCTCACCTTCACTCTCCTGTAAGCTGCTAAGGTAGCTAAAGGTTCATTTATCCGCTGAACCTCTCCCGCTTGGAATGTCAAATTGATCATCTGGCAACGATTGCAGCCACCCAATGACTGCATAAAATTGGGAGCATAAATCGATGAGTGTCCGAAAAGAACTCACTCACACAGATACATATCAACGCAAACTAACAGAGTAAGAAACAGATTATTTCCTCCTAGTATGCCTAACATGTCTACCATCTTCATATGTAGTAGAAAACAATTATTACCTAGCAATTTAATCCCTCCTTCGTCCACAATGGGGAGGTCCAACTTACCTTTTCAGGGAATCTCAAAACAACTCTCAAAATCAAATATGTCAAATCTCATTACACTTGAGAGATAATTTTACTTTTGACCGAAAATTTGTCACATTCAACGTTTACTTTAAACTTTTGACGGATTTTCATCTTGGGACAGAAAATTTACTTTTCTTCATTAAGGGAGTTAAACATCTTCCTCACTACAGTTAAAAAATAAAAAATAAACCCTGCAGTTGACAACTCCTAACCAATATTAAGATCGCAAAATTCACTAATAAAGCTATCAAAGATATTATCGCAGTAAGACTACCTTCTTGAAATATGCTCTCTTTACAGTTCTCTGTTTGAGGAAATAGAGTCACCTAATTTAACACAAGCACGTATGGGACTTGAAAGAACAGGAAAATCACGAAACAAAGTGGGAAGTTTCAAAGAGAATATCAGCACCTCCATAAATTTGTATGAGGCTCACTTTGTTGCTAATGTCATTAGAGAGCAAACTCGTGTAATTCAAAATCCATTTAATATTTGATATTCAATATTATTAAAAGACAATAACTTACTGTAAAGTATTTATTTCCAATTTTAATACTTCTCCATCCATCTTCCACATATGGCTCACCACCAGCTATCACAAGGTTCGGACGAAATCTCATTGGATTGACTTGGATAGGTGATCCTCCTACCAATAAATAACCATGTAAGTTGGTCTTTAGAACATATTAGTAAGCAAGTTTTTCTATACAACCCTGGAAGACTCTTAATACCAATTTAAAATAGAAAACTAAGATTACGTCAAAAAACAAAATTAGCACTTGCATATTAAACTTCTTCTGAATGAAATAAAATGACGGAGAATAAATATAATTGCATACGGACAGAGACTACTCTTTTCTGCCTTTGCAAATCTAGAAATATGATACTCTTGGCCATTTTGTTTATCTATTAACTATTCCATCTACTCCACTTTCAAATTCATGATTCAGAAGAACCATGTTGTGACATGGATTATAAAACATTCAAAAAACAAATTAGAAATAATTTTGTGATACTGCTATAATTTTTCTAAATTATCTAATGTTTCCATGGCGCACAGCTTTAACTCCATGCCACAAACATGGCCACTAACATGATTATGGCCATGACATTGAAAGTGGAATGGAGGGAGTAATTAGTTCCCATTAGATCTACTACCCTGATTGTAAATTGATTAAGTTCCAAGTTTACAATGTATTTACGCATTCAATTTTCAACAGGGAGCATAAACATAGAGTAATCAATAAACTCATTTAGTAGCAAGTCTTCAAGAAAGAAAGCTAGAGGAATCTTTGAGCTAAATGGTAATAAATAGCCAGTGTGACGAGATTGGAGTATATCAGAAGTCAGAACATACTTGAACTTAACCTGTTGTTGAGTTCAGATACACTTTCCTCAGATATCAGCAAAAACTGAGCTTCATTCACAAAATTTAATCTGCTCTTATCATTCCCGCATGCTCCTACGCTTCTGCTCCTGTTTGAACAGGCATAATTCTTTGAGGCAGAACTTCTTAATAAAGTACAAGGTCGGCCGACGGCATTGCTAAACCAATTGTCAATCTCATCACCATAAACCTGGACTTCGTACCTATTAGAAAAAAAATAATGAATTCTTCAGTATCAAAACCCTGGACTTGATACACTGCTCAATGAATAACTATACATTTCTATTGGACTCTTGCAACGAATAATGTGCACCACTTGCACAGTGATTTTCAAAAATATAGCATCAAAACTTCGTAAGATTTTGGTTGCCTGCAAAATGTGAAAACTAAGAAATAAGAATCAAAGTAACACTGCTATGCTTACTGCTTAGAAATACTTGATAGCCTGCTTAAACTGGAGCTTAGTTTTGAGGCCTTGCTAAAAGACATTTCATATAAATATCAAACTTGTAACAAAGTAATCCCTCAATAAATTGTTTATATGCTTAAATAAAATAATTGTAAGGTTACCAGATTACAGCCTCTTCAAGATAAGTTGATTATGCCACTTGCAACTATCTACTTAAGTTTCATACCAACAAATATAATATATATAACTACTATAATATCTAGCCTTTGACAATTATTATCAACTTCTCTTTGAGATTTCTTTATCTTCCTTGTGGATCTTCATTGTGGATTCAACGTTTTAATTACGTTTGTGATAGTACGTTGAAATAGCCCTTACCCTTATGTTAGCAGGTTAAACAAACCATTAATTTTTTGCGACCCTCAACACATTACTTATGTCTGCCAACAAAATAAATTGTGGTGCACACAGGGTAAAATAATAGACGCCAAGATGTAGGAGAATTTCATGTATATAATATTCCTATAGAAGTTAAGAAGACAGTATTTAATTACCCACCTCTGATTATGTATATCCATTTCATCTCTTCCAGAAAAAGAAGAATCTGATCTAAGTTCAATCTGCAGTTTTTCTTTGAAACGGGGTGACTCTACGATTAATATTCCCAAGTTGAGGTCAATAAATGTACTGATATAGCACATGTCCGGAACCTGCAAAGCAAATACAGAGGACTTAGAACTTTATGCAACAAATTAAATCAGTAATAGAAATCTTCTAATTAGAATTTACTTGCGTGGAGCTATGAGTAAACAATAATACATGCAAATGAAGAATTTGACCATGAATACGCTAATGATCCTTAGTTCTGTGGTTCCCAATGATATGTCAAAATTGACACCCTTATGGTGTTTGTAACCTTACAGTAGTATACTACAGGTACAGAATGATGTTTTAAACAAGTAGCTAGCTTCATTAGCGATGCAACAAGAAGAAGCTTAAAAATGAGCGAGTATAATTTAAACACGTAATAAGAAAGTGACATGATGATGAAGGGATACAAACAGGAAATTACACGATTTTTTTTTACGACTCTCAGCCCCAAAGAATTAGACTGTACCTGTCAGGACCATGTGATGATCTCGACTAAGAATAGAAAATAAACAGAAAATGAAAGAGAATTCAGAGGATAAGAGGGAGAATTTAGATAGAAGAATACTAGAATGACAGAATAAGAGAGGATATGAAGCCACAGACATTAACTCATTTTCTTATTTTTCATTCATCACATGACAATTACAAACTCTTCTTAGCCATTTAAACTAGATATGCTCACAATCGGAAATATGCTATTAACATAAACAAACAAAATTTAAACTATTATTTTCATTTTTAAGCTTACACTAAGTTTAAAATGAAAAGAATAGTATGAATGCTTAATAAGGAAGTAAGGATGACGAAGGGACGACGAACAGGAATTTCATCTAAAATTTCCTACGACTCTCAGCCCCAAATAATTAGATTGTATCCGTCAGGACCCTGTGATGATCCCAACTAAGAATAGGAACTAAAAAGAAATTGAGATGAGAGAGGATAAGAGGAAGAATTTAGATAGGAGAAGAATAGAATGACAGAATAAGAGAGGATATGGAGCCACGAACATCAACTCATTTTCTTAGTTTTCATTCATTACATGACAATTACATAACTCTTCTTAGCCATTTAAAGTTTTAAACTAGATATTATCACAATAGGAAATATGCTAACATAAACTATCTTTTACTACACCCATATAACTAACTCCCATCACATGAAACGTGCTATTTTTAGATAATGCTAACTAAATATATCTCTCCTTATCTCTCATTTGACAGCATCATATCAGAAATTTATGCATATAGATGAACCAAAATATTGTAAACAAATGCATAGTCAGTGAAAAAAAAAATTATGCATATAAATGAACTGATGTATAATGCAACACTCTGTAAAACAGTTAACCTTCTTTTGGGTAAGAATTTCACCACTTGTGCTTTTGATAATCCATTCTCGATCATGCAGCAAGCCTGCAAAATTTTTCAACAGAATATATACACCGCAATAACACTATGTTTACAACGAAATGTCTTTTCTTGAAACTGAGTAAAATTTGCAACAGAGAAAAAAAAGAGCAATTAGTGTATTATACAGATGACTTAATGACCAGGAAAATCATTGATCTCTTGTCGAGCTATCAAAAATAAAACTAATTTTTTGCATAGAAACCATTGAACTTTAAAACAATTGTCAAAAGTAGCTAAAATTTGACCAAGTATATGTCAGCTTGTATGGTCACAATTTTGGGCTTTTGACAGTGTTAGAAAGTTCGATTTTTTTTGTGCAAAACGATATAGTTTAAAGGTTTTTTTGATAGCATGACAAGAGGTCAATGGTTTTTTTCAGTCAATTGTCTTATATGGAGCAAGCCAATCACACATCTGAAGTTGGTACCTACCAAAATAATTTCGATAACATAAACAAAAACTTGCTAGCAGCACATAAACCTAATGATAATTTTAATTAGACCTAGTATGATGGGCAAATGTCCAAACTGCCCTCTGCATCAAATTATAGTCCTTATGAAAACTGCCTTATGAAAGAGTAAAGAAATGTGTAGCTGTGAATTGACATAATTCAGTGATACTAGGCAAGATAAGACTACAGTGTGTATATATATATATATATATGAATATATATACACACACACACACATATATATATATACACATAGCTAGAAGAAATGGTTAGAATTTGCGCCCTAACACAGATGTAGATAAACCCTTGAATCCACAAGGAAGAAAGATAATATTCTCAAAGAAAATGATCTTGTATAAAACTATCAAAGTCATAATGAAAAAACCCTAAGAAGGCATACTTACAGTCTTACCCAACTTTCCAGCACCAAATAGGAAAAGGGACGACAAACTTATAAAAATTAATTAACAAATTTCAAGTTTGACCAAAACTTTGAACATCCATAATCCTACTTAAAACAAGCTTTTTGGACTTAAAACAGCATAATCCATGGTCAAAGACGACGTGTCTTGTCGAGTTGCTAGCTTCGTTTTGATGTATTATGAACCCCGTAACTCCAACTGGATCAAAAGTGTCACCAATTAAAAGTTTCACCGACTCAAACGCTCTTAAAATTCTATTCCTGCTCTGCATTACCATACTCAATCTTTCTGTAATAGTCTTCATTGCCATTTACCATAAAACTCTAAAAGAATGTCTTCTGTTAAGAGTTTTTTTTCCTCTTTCACCATATCTGTTTCCAACGCCATATTTTTTGGTTGTTCAGATCAGACTTGGAGTATTATTGAGAAATCAACTAACATGCACTACATTCAAAAGGGAGGGCTAATATAATATGCAGCTTACAAATAGCTACCAGTACTGCTTAAGGGCCAACTGTCCACTCTGAACCCGCCACATGACTTTATTGGATAAATAGTTATTGACCGCAGATAGTATCCGGAGATTGCTCCTTCAAGGCCTGCAGTTCGAATAAGGTACATATGTAAGCAGAACTATAAAATATAACAACACGTGATGACATTGTCATATAATTAGAGCAAGGAAGAAATCATTATTTTCAAATAGCAAGAAAAAGGCACATAGGCAAGTTAAACTTTCGAATGCAACAGCGTAACATAGATGTGGAAAAGTGACCTTCAGTTGGAGGACTGATGGACTTTGGTCTCAGCAAAATTGAATGACCAGACAGAAAAGGCAACGAAACAAAGGAACTCAGTATGAAGCTCATAAATTTCTGCACCAGAATTGGATAGGGGGAAAAACGTTAGAAAAACTTCAGATCAATATGAACTATTATGTTGATAAAAACGAACAATTACTTTACATGAATTACATTTTAATTTTTCTCACCAAAATAAAAATTGTTCAAGTAGCATGTTAGTAATAAATAAAAAAAGAGAGATAAAATACCGTTCTAAATACTAAGGTTTGTATTAAACAGTTACCCACAATTTTTTTAGAATGATTTGTCTTCAACATTAAATTTTAATGCTAAAATTTATTATTTGGGAAAAAAATGTATGAACAAATGTTTTACATGAAAGCTTTAATATTCAAGGGAAAAAATAAGACTCTCGTTTCCAGGCGGGAGAACAATTATCTTGTTATATGCATATATCTTCACAAAGCATATAGCATCTAGAATTGCAAATTTGTATATTAATAACTGACACGTCCTTTAAGATGAAAGCAATTACCCTGGCATCTTCAAACGTTGACATATAACCAAAGGACACTCTAACAGCTCCAGTAGGCTTCCCATGCAATATATCATGATCATCCCAACAAACATGCCCGGCCTACATTAACAGAAAATAAGACTGTTAAATGATGCATTTTGATGCTTTCCTTGAAAACAAACAACAGCATAGAGATGGGGGATTGCAGCCAAAGAATGAGAACTACCTCGATATTGGAAAGAAGATCTGAGTGAGACAAACCAAGATACTTTGCACATGCACCAGGATTGCAAAAGCATCCCGTCTTTACAAGAAAAGTGGTTTGGGGTGTTTCCCCGGGACGGGGGGGGGGTGAACAAATGTCAGTATCCCACAAAGGATTGTAAGTAAATTAAGTTAATTTGCTCCTGAACATTAACACAAGCTTGCTAAATATATCAAATTAATAGCATAAGCAAATTGAAATGCCTCATGATGCTTTGCTTCTGATAATAGACAACATATCTATCATGATTGGATTCAAGTGCAGCATGTTCATTAGTAAATAGCTAGTAGGAGTACCAATGCATGTCATCTACAACTTGCAGTGAGCATAAAGCATAGTCAAAATGAATACCGCTAAAAACAAGTAGAAGCAATACGTATGTGCTTGGGAAGGAGCTGAGCAACATGAGTCTCTTGCAGAATGCGATTAAGCATATTGACAGACAATTTCGAGATACTTCGGAAATCTAGGACCACCTATCAATTAATGTATCTAAAATCTTGGAGCAATATAAGTTGATTCTGCTTTAAATTCAGAAGTTTTGGGTAGATGTCATAATATACTAAGGTAAAACTCAACTTTCTTTTTAGTGCAAACTGAATACTTATATGTTAAGACTACCCACAGCTTACTATTTAGAGATACAAGCCCGTGAACAAAAAGACTCTCAAGGTATTCCATCCCATCATACTTTTCTTTTTGTTCGTAGAAAGAAAATCATTTAATTTTCCCCAACTAAATTAAAACCTTCTTTTTGTTCCTTCCTTTTCTTTCTATTGAGTTGCAAATTTTAACAATCAACTACAATACACTCCCTCAGTCCAAAAAACTTGTTACCCTCTGTGTGATACCCCAATTCCTCATCGAAAAATGTGGATATACAATGTACATAAGACTTTTTCAGGCCCTAGCTATGGCCTAACTAGAATTTTAAGAGAGAAACAGAGATATAGATAGATAGAATTAGAAAAAATAGAGAGAAAAGGAGGAAGAAGTAGAAGAACTCGGTGAATTTCTCACTGAGTTCATGAGTTGCAAAGAGACAGAGAGATAGAAAGGGAGTAGTTGAAAGCTCTACTCCTCATTTAATTCATAAAATGCATAATATCAAAACTTGGGGATTACTCTTCCCTCTACGCATACATATATAGCTATCACATGCTGAAAATTGTAAATACTCCTAACCTACATCACTCTCTTATTCTTCACACATATGCTAACAACCTCCATGTGCTTACATGTGCATAAAATATCTAACTCTAGAATATACTAACTATTCCCCTCTTCCCAGCTTGCCCTTTCCTAACATTCCATTACTATAATCCCTTTTAGAAAAAGGTGGGTTAACTAACGAAAGAAGGATCGAACCAATTGCCATGAGTAAATATTTCATAGTAGCCTCATTAGACCGTACATCTTTCTTGGTATTCCAGATAATAGGTAGGAGCAGAAGAAATGAAACAAAAGATATGGTAGAGCTAGTACAGTTATTGTATGAGGTCTACCCAATGCCCCTTGAAATTTTTCATGTCCTCAGGAAAGTGTTCTTGTCTGGCTCCTTCAAACTTTCTAGATAAACTATCTGCAGATGTGTTATCCTTCCCTTTCCTGTAAGTAATGATGTAGTCATATCCCAAAAGTTTGCTCATCCAACTTTGTTGTAGACAAGTTACTATTTGTTCCAGGAAATACTTCAAGGATTGATGGTTTGTGACTTTGTTCTAATGATGAACCGTCTTTGTCCAAGGTAAGAAGACCATCTCTTTATAGCTTCTGCCACAGCCATGAGCTCCTTCTCATAGGTTGAATAAGAATGAGCCTTAGGTCCTAATGCCTTGTTAAAGTATTCCAAAAGGTCTACCTTCTTGTATTAGGATGGCACCTAATCCAGAGCTTGGTGCATCAGTCTCCACTTCAAAGGTTTTGGTAAAGTCTGACAATGACTGAAGAGGTTGTGAGGTTTTTTTAATAGTTATGAAGGCATGTTCAACTTCTGAGTTCCACCCAAATTTTCCTTTCTGAAGTAATATGGTAAGGGGTTTAGCAATAGTTTCATATCCCATTATGAATTTTCTGTAATATCCAGATTCCAGTGAGACCAAGGAAACCTCTTAGCTATTTGATGGTTCTAAGGGCAGTCCAATCTAGCACATCTTGGACTTTAGAAGGATCAACTGCTACTCCTGTACTTGAAATGACATGCCCCAAGTAGTCAATTTGAGATTTGGCGAAAGCACACTTACTCATTTTAGCAAACAACTGATTCTCTCTCATGACTTGAAACACTTCTTTAAGATGTTTGAAATGCTCTTTCATATCCTTAGAATACACTTGGATGATCAAAGAACACCAGTACATGCTTTCTAAGGAGAGGTTGAACTACTTGGTTCATCAAATTTTGGAATGTATCAGGTGTATTGGTAAGCCCAAAGGGCATTACTGTGAATTCAAACAATCCTTGGTGGGTTCTAAAAGTTGTTTTCTCCATGTCTTCTTTCATTCTAACTTGGTGGTACCCAACCCTTAAGTCTAGCTTAGTGAAGACTTTAGCTCCTTGCAGTTCATCTAGTAGCTCAACAATTCATCAATGAGTGGAATAGGATACTTGTTTTTTATGGTGAGGGAGTTGAGATGCCTATAGTCTACGCAGAACCTCCAACTACGACTAAGAGTAAAGAAGATGCGTATGGACTCTGGCTAGGCCTTATGATTCCAAAGTGTAACATTTCCAAGACTAGCCACTCTATTTCATTCTTTTGGTCATAGTAGAGAAGGGTGTTTTTGGTGGCATACCTTGGGGTTCTTGGGATATATCTAAGTATTCCTTAAGTAGAGTATGTAATTCTGGTTCTGTGTTTGGGTTAGGGATGGTTATAGAATTGCAGCTGGGTTGATAACTTTGTGTTTTAGGTGCTCTGGTTGGATCAGGTATTGAATGGACTACCACTAGAAGACCATGCTCCTGGTTTCTGATGTGCTCTACTAGTCATTCCAAGGTAATCATCTTAAGCTCTGGTAAAGAGGTTCTTACCATACCTTGCAACTCAATTGGTTCCCCACCAAAACTGAATTTTATGGTTAGGTTCTCATAGTCAAAAGTAGTTGGTCCCAATTTTTTAAGGCACTGTACTCCAGCACCATATCACAGCCCCCTAGGGGTAGCAACCTAACTGTGTCCTTAAACAAAAAATCACCCATCTTCCATTGGAACTCTGTGCACTGTTGTTCACTTGTGAGTTGGCTCCCATTTGCTACAAAGACAAGCATGGGTTGAGTAGGTTCCAAAGCACACTTAAGCCTCTGAGCTATTTTAGGGTCTAGGAAGTTGTGAGAACTCCCACCATCAATAAGTATGGAAATGAGCCTTCTTCCTATATACCCAGTCATCTTCATAGTTTGTGGGCTCCTTCAAGGGCATTAAAAGTTACTTCTAGGCTTTCCTATGTTGGTGAATCATGTGGGATGTTGTTCTTGGGCTCTTCATCATATTGGGAGGTACAAAGTATTTCTCACATTCTTGAGAGTCCTCACAGTTCTGGAAATCCTCACAAGTGATCATGATATTTTGGGGAGTCTTACATTGGTGTCCCATGGTATATTTCTTGTCACAATAAAAACATAGGCCCTTGGCCTTCCTCTCATCTCTTTGGGCTTCAGTAAGTGGTAGTGGTGTTTTGGTTGCAGGAGGTGCAGGGAAGTCCTTTTTGTAGCTGGGCTGAGTGTTGGTGGAGTTGAGTGTTGGTGGAGTTGGGTTGTGATTTAGGATAGCTGTGGGTGTTGGCAAGTTTAGGAATAGGACTCTCATAGAACTTGGCTTGTTTGAGGGCTTGGGATAGAGTATCTGGGTCAAGCAACTTTATCATTTTCTTAGTTTCTTCATTGAGCACCAATGAAATTCCCCACAAAGAAGTCCTCAGTCAAGTGAAGCAACTTCTCAAGTATTCTCCCCTTATGCCTTTCAAACTCGTCAAAGTATGCATTCACAGTTTCTACTTGCTTCACCAATTTGAATTGTTCATATATGTTTTCCACACCTGCCTCAATGAATCTCACAGTGAAGTCTCTTGCAAACTCCCTCTATGTAAGCCCATCCTTGCCAATAACATAGGACTTGTACCAATATTTTGGGGAGCCATATAAATGCATCCCAGATATGGCAATCCTCCTCTGGGAATTGATTCCATAGATGCTAAAGTACTCCTCACAGTCTTGAATCTAACTCTTAGCATTATCACCCTTAGTATATGATGGAAACACCAATTTAAGATGCTTAAGTTCTCACCCCGTTTCATCAACATCTTCATTTTGGTTCCTTCTCCATTGAGCATCATCTTCTTCACTTCTCCTTGCTCTTTCTTTCTTAGCATGCCTAGGGTCTCTAAAGAAGCCTTTATCTCTCCTTTGCCCCATATGAACAGGCCTCTTGCCCCTTTCCTTGTTCCCAAAAAGATTCTCAAACCCCTCTTCATTATCTGAGCCTCTTTTATTCAACAACTCATTCATCCCACCCATAAAGTAATCCATCTTCTCATCAATGAGTTGCAGTTTCTCATTGGTGTACTCCCTGTAACTTTGCAGCAATTGTGAAGGACCAGCCATGATTACAGGGAATAGAAAGGAATGAATCACAGAACAATTGTGATTCTGTGTTTGAAAATTAATCCTAAGCAGTAAAAACACTACTTAAGTGAGAGTAAGTGAGCTTGAGTGGTTTTATAAGCAGGAGATGGATATACTCAGTGAAACAACTGAGTATCCAAAATAGAACAAGTTTAAATTCAACTAGCTATTGCTTAGTTGAATTTTAGTTGAGTAAATGAGCACACAAAACAAACTATAGCACCAAGGATCAAAATATAGCATGAACATTAATTACCATTGCAGTAACAAGTGTAAACACCATGATTATAGTTGAAACTGTTTAGTTTTTGGGAATTTAAATTAACTGGGATTTGATTATGAAAGTTTTTGAGAAGGAAAAGAACTTGTCTTTATTTGCTTAAATTAATAGATGTTAAAGGAGATATTTAAAACCAAGGTAGTTCTGGTAGAAGTCTATCCTAATCTACCAAATTACATAAAAATAGAAGATTCAAAACATATGAT
>CM035121.1:109005225-109262725 GCA_020205555.1 Panax stipuleanatus | reverse complement strand
CTACACCACTCTCTTATCCTTCACACATATGCTAATAACCTCCACGTGCTTACATGTGCATAAAATATTTAACTCTAAAATATACTAACTATTCCCCTCTTCCCAGTTTGCCCTTTCCCTGCCCTTTCCTGAAAAATTTAAAGGTTACTACCAAGAGTACCAACATCATGACCTTTTGGGTGGACCTGATATGTGATGATTTGAGACGACTATATAGTACTCTTAGGCATAGTTGTCACGGCACCAAGGCGAAACGCGGCGGTAGTTGACCGCCAGGACGCCTAGGCGCCCGTCATGGCATCCGTATGGCGACAAGTCGTAAACAATGTGCACTTTATACATTATTTATTTTACTTCAAAAGTATATTGCACAATAAAATTTTATATACACTAAAACTCAAAACATAATAACTAGCACTATGAAAAAGTCTCCGCTCTCTACCATCTCTAGTCATAATAGATCAAGCAAAGTCATTTCCATCTCCTCAAGAGCATCACTCTCATTCAAAGGAGTAGGTTCATGGGTTAGGTTAGGTAAGGGTCACGGGTTGAGTTACTTGGGTAATTTGAAAAGTCTATGGGTTATGATGAGATATGATAAAAAATGACTTAATCACTTAATTTGGGCCCGCTACCAATGCATGAGCCTTAGCGGCTCGGCGTCCAAGGCGTTTTCTTTCCCTTCTCCAACACCAAGACACCTAGTCGTTGCCTAGGCGATGCCATGATAACTATGCTCTTAGGGCAGTAAATTTGAGACTTGATTTGAGCTCATGGTGGGTCCGATAAATTAAGAAAAAGCTAACCGAGTGCATTGATATTGATAATATATGTTCCGGTCTCCATTTTTACCCATATTAATGACGGGCATTAAATGTAAAAAATTCTTTAAACCTTTAATTAGCCTTTTCACAGAGTTAATAACCACAAAATCAACATAAATAATTGTTTGATTTGTGGGCCGCATATGGAATTTGGATCACATGAGTCAGAATAGTCAATCAGCGTGTGTTAGTGAAGGAAGTGCGTGAGCCACTCGAAGGATAATGACACGTGTACAACAGGTAGTCAAACTATCAAGTAATGACATGTGCACAACTGCAATGAAGAGTGACATGTGGACCTCTCGGAGTGCAGCAAATGTCATTATGACATGTTGAAGACCGGTCTTGGATCTCAAACAAGCTCTTGGATTATTCATGACAAGCCACATAATAACACCGGTCTTTAGGCCACTTTGGCTACTGGCAGAAGACTCATTAAGGCACAAAGTGCGTGGAATTATTGATTAAGGGATTGGATTGATAGAGAGAAAGACATGGGTTGTCGAGCGGGAAATTATAACCACTTAGCTTCATCATAGCAATGTATGGGGGCAACTAACAGCACGTGACCAAGGACCATTGACCTCTAAAAATACCCTGGTTAATGACATGGTGGGGTAACCTTTTCCGGTACAAGATCGATTATTGTCCGATTCTTCCCCAATATAGGAGGAACTGTACCTGCTTAAGTCATTCTCACCTGTTTTCTTCTGCTTTTCAATGTTTAATCCAATAATCTCCTTTCCCTGCAAATCTTTCATCTCTCCAACTTAGGTTAGGAAAACCCTAACAGGAACTCTGGACCAATAATTTGTCAACGTGGAAAAGATGTGAATAATCTTTATTCTTTAATGGATTGAGGGGGTTGCAAGGGCATTTCTCTTAATGTCCCTCACATAATTTATATAATTAAACTTCAATAGCATGGTTAGTCCTTAAAAGAACTCATTCTCCACTGTGGGAGGAGGAGAGAGGATGGAGGAGGAAGATCAAGAAAGAATATATGTCAGTCATAGGTGAGCAAAGTTTATCTTGGATATATCAAATATATTAATAATGATACCTCAATTGAATACTTTAAGGAGTGGACTAGGTGAATGAAACAACAAGAATTCATAGAAATAGTAGGCAGCAAAGAGATTATACATTCACATGAGGGAGCACGAGTGGATCACATATATTGAAATAGATGAGCAAAAAACACGATTAAGAATGAATTTTGCGTTTGGACCCAAATGTTGTGTTTGTGAATTAAATAAATTGCATTAGGAATAAGCTACTTTTAAACGAACAAGATTCTCAAGTGTGTTTGGACCTTCAAACGCATCATAAGCTAGTACACGAACAAACCTATACTGTATGTGTAGGGCTGCAAAACATAACTTGTTTCTTAACATGCCCCCTCACACATGGCGTTCCATGAGCCAAGACCACAAACAATTTATAGCAGACGAGAAGTATCCGGTACATTAATTGCCCATTGAGGCATTCACGTGAATGACATTGCCTACTCTAATACCATGTCTATGAATTCAGTCCAAAAAAAGTTCTAGTAATTTAATTAGCCAACAGGGTTCATATATAGGACTGCAAAGCTTGACTTTTACAATGGGGACTTTATAAGAATATATATATATATTTATATAAGGAGACAATTGTTCCTCGAATCTTACCCGTAGATGGATTCCAGATAGGGAAGCCAATTTTTCCACCTCATGGTAGCCAAACCAAGACCCATCTGACCTCTTCAAATTGAATGAGACAGTTGGACCCAGATGATTACATGGCACCTAAAAATGAAAATTCAAACTAATATCACAAGTCTTTCAAAATTCCAGGCAAAAATGTAAAATTGACAGAAAATGCAGGTCACATCAAGCACCACAGTAACATAGTTATAATGATACTATATTCATTAATTGGTATACGAAAATTACAAGAAACTACAGAAAGAGGAAGAAGATTCAAAGTGATCAGATCTGTCTAATGTGCTTTGACTTCTCAAAGCTGAATTTAAGAGGTAAAAAGTGATTTCTATATGCATAGTGCTTCCGGGTTTTGACTCGTTAGGAGAAGGGATGGGGTAGGGAAAATTAGAGAATAATGGAAAGTGAAAGAACATTAAAAGTGGAGAAAAATGAAGGGGAATTGTATTTGTTTAGTATGAAGAGCAAGTGGAAAAGTCTTAAAACCTCTCCATTTTTCATTTCTCTTCCATCCCAACAAAAAATGAAAACCATTAGGATGTCAACTGAATCAACAAATCATTTCATTTATGCTTTGATTTGTATAAAATTAGGAGTTTAGAAGGACTGATGCAAGCTCTTGCATCGTTGTCTGTCTTCTTGAATAGCAACACTATCAATTTGTAACATCAGTCTTTGTACTTGAACAATTATGAGAACTTTTAATTTATCTTTTGTCCCACTACTAATGGAGGAAGAATTTGAGAAAAAGCCTCAACTCCACAAGTGTTATGTTTGTCCCAACAATCGAGTTTCCTTCTGACAGGATCAGATTTGGGTTAGTAACTCCAGACTTTAATTTAGTTCCAAGAACCATTGAAGTCTTGCATATTTATTATTGAAAAAACGATGTCTGAATAATTGGGTAAGGTGCAGTAGCTTGTCTTACTAACTTCTATGAATAATAACTTAAATTTTGATATCTGACCTTAGAATTAACTCCGTAAATTGTACAGACATTGCCTCCATTATCATGCCTCAAGGTCAAAAGCTTATTCCTCACATATGTGGCAAGTGATGTTGTATGCCTTGAAAATAACAAGATATAGGTCATATCAAAACACATAATTTTCAGGTGAACTAATACGCAAGGAAGACATGAGGTTATGTATTCGCATACCAATCAAGAAAAAGTAAGAAAACATGGAAAACACACCAATATTCTTGAACTTGATAGCAATTCAAGATGAGAATGCTAACTCAAAAATGAATTTACTGAGAAAAAAAACCTAGGATGTGAACTTACTCCAATGAGAGAGAAGGGAACTAATCTTATCGTTCCCTCATCTTTCCATGAAAGCAGAAAGAATTTTATCAATTTGAAAAGGAAAATATAAATATTATGCAACGAATATTATCCTCGTTTAATTAACTTCTGTGCTCATGGAACTTAATAAATTCATCAGGACTGCTCCATATTAAAAAGACCATTAAGCCAATAAGAAACTCCTCATATCATCATTTTGGTATCATTGAAATCATCAACATTATATGGAGGGGGAAGAGATTTGCACCCAAATTTCCACTGTGGGGGTTGGGTCTATGCCACTATGCTGTAAATCATTTATCTTTGATGACCATCCCATGGAAGGGGGATTATAGATTTTACAATCATCATACCACATGTCGTAAAGATAAGCTGATGGCAATAAAAACCGAAGCATAATTTGTTGACTTAAAAGTGAATATAATATTTTTCTGTTAAAATAAATTAAAAAAAAAAAAAAGATGTACACAATCCCCACATCTGGAAAGAAGAATTACATAAAATCCATTAAAATTACGAGTAGCTAGTGGAATTGGTAACCCAAATTCATCTAAAAGCATAACCAAGATGACTACAAGGATTGTGTTTGTTTATGCAAAAGCTTAACAGACATACCGCGAGATAGCAGATATCGTTAAAGTATTGAGAATATTGAACCCATGGTGAATGGATGCAATGCTCAAGAATGATATGGTACCATCTTCAAAAGAGTCCTCAGCACCTTTTCTTCTTCTGACAAAGTCAATATCAGCAATGGATGCATCCACTGTGCCTGCAAACAAGTCAACAGTGAATGAAAGTAGCACCTCTTAATTTTATTGGTAAAAGAGGTCTAACCACAAACCTCCACTGAAGTACGTTTTCTTCAATAACTTGACTGCTTCTGCAAACATAAATAGTGAGGGGGGAAAGGGGGGTAAGAAAACAATTTATTCATTCACACATAATTTGGAAAGACAGTAAAAACATATATTTTGAGCTTAAATGACTTCTCTGGTATCCCATGAAAATAACATTTAAACAAGTCATCTCTGTCTCAGACAACCCTAACATTGAGATTATTAGGTTGCATTAGAACCATCTGCAAACGTTAAATAAAGTGTAGAAAGTGCAGGCCAAAGTACTAGCTCGAAATAGAGAAAAATGCTTTCTAGAATTATTGCAACTATTGGATCTCAAGAATCTTCATTGTAGGCGCATCAGTACGTACAGAGAATGTTTGTTTACATTCCAAGTTTCATCACAAAATCATAAGTATACCATAGTAACTAGTAAGCAGTGTGCTTTACGAAATTTTCAATTTGAAGGTACAAGAAGAAATTACCTATACGCTACGTTTGTTTGCAACAATGATAAATGAGATAGGACTATTTGTACGAAATTACTAATTTATTATCATTTCAGATTATTTTATCCCATGATTAGTCCGTTATTTAATCCATGAACTATTTTTGAACACTTCTACGGTCATTTGATACCTCAATAGGGGGATTATATAATACCATATTTCCACTTGAGATTATAATCCATCATCAAATAGCCTTAGAAATGATAAAACAAAGTTTATGGGATTAAATAACAGACTAATCATGGGATAAAATAATTGAGAGTGGTAATAAATTAGTACAAATAATCATATATCTCACCCATCATTTTTGCAAACAAACATAGCCTTAGGGTACCTGGTCCACTAGTAAAATAATCAACTCCACAAGAATGACAAGAATCATAACCAGCTAAAGTTGCAATAACAAGCTAACACCCAAACAGAGTAAAAAACCTCAAAACACCGTGAAACCTCTAATTTATACAAATAATTAACCTAGAGTGAAGCTCCAAAAAGAGCTCATATAACAACCAGCGCCACCAAACCAAGCCTGAATTAAAAGCTCAACCCACTGTCCCGACAACTTCTGGGTCATTTTGGTGTACCACAAGTTAATAGAATATATACAGTTCAGTTCACCCCGCATGTTTCGATGTAAGATTGGAGTATTACGATCTCCTCAAATTAAATTCCTAACGTCTGCATCAGGGATCAGTCAGTCCCATCAGTTATTCGTATCAAACTAGAGAACCTGGACTCCCTCACAAGGCCAACAAGCAATACACAAATACCGGGCCAAAAAAAAGAGAGCAAAACTCAAGCAGGATTCTAGAGGTGGTGCCGACCGCCCATACCTTATAGCACTTAGTTCCTCAAAGTCAAAGTATCAGAAGACATATTGCGCAATTAATTCTTGATGCGATATCAGATATCGATATCCCAGAGGCTATATATTGCATAAAAATTTAAAAATTATACATATATACTAAAAGATAAGAAAAAGTAAAATACTGAAATTAAATACATACAAAGCTGCTATTTAATAACATTATAAAAATCATGTGATACATAACGCTTGGACTTGCTTCTATGGCCTTTTTATATTTACCAATATTGCGTACCGGTATCGCCCTATAGTTTGAACCAAGCTTTGCTCTGTTACGTTCTGGAATTACCTGAGCCCAATCCACTGTCCCAAGAGCATGTGGATCATCTTGCACCTAACAAGATCACCCAAAAAAAAACAAAGATTCATCATATGCTCAGTGAATTGGAAATATTCGACGGGGATTTAGATGCGTGAAGATTCTTCTAGATTAGTCAATGGTCAATGACAAATTGGCGAATCTTGACCAAAAAAACTTGGTTTTTATGAGCCAGGTAAGAAATCTGCAACGCCCGAGAAAATCGGATTATTATGTGAATTTAATTTTTATTTGATTATATGAATTAAATGAAATTATATGTTTATTAAAGTGAGTAAGCTATTTAACGGTCGTTCTATGACCTAGAATGTGCGAATGTAGTTAGCATTCTGGCTGTGTGCTAGGATTAAATGATTTGAATTTCCAAGACGAAAATAAAAGTTTTCCGAAAAATTTCCGTAAAAACATCATTCATCCGTTTCTGCTCGGGAATTATTTTTGAATTTCCGAAAAACGCGTAATGATAGAATTCTGAGACGTGATGGAATATACAATAATATTTTAGTTATGGCAAACGAAATTTTCGCCTGAGGACTTAAAACCCTAAGGGTTAGGGAAAATGAAATCTAAGAAAGAAAAACTCAAGTGTAATAAAAAAGGATTATTATACGTGAAGAATACGAGTATAATACTAGGTATTATACGAGTATAATACGAAGATTAATACGACGTATAATACGAATATCATACGAAGTATATACGAAGAGAATACGAGAATTATACGATGAGAATACGGATAAGTCTTAATGGACTTTAGTTATTGGACTTAGACAATTGTCAAGCCCAATTGAACAATGAATGAGGCCCAATGATGAATTATATCAAGGCCCAATGAATAATTAAATCAAGCCCAAAGTTAGGCCCGATATGAAGTAATTCTAAGCCCGAACCAAGAACCGAACATATGGGTCGAACCGATGGGTCACCGGATGGGTAAAACCCATGGGACAACCCATGAGGGGCCCCATGGTGAGTCATGGCCGACCACTTGGTGGCCAAGCAAGGTGAGTGGCTTCCTTTGGAAGCTTTGCAAAGGAGGTTTAGTATGGAGGTTTGGTATTTTGACCAAAATGCCCCCACCTTGCTTTTCCTTTATAAGCTACCTTAGTTGGTTCATTTGTTTGTTTACAAACTTGAACACACTTATATTGAGAGAGAAAAGAGAGGCTAACAAGGAATCAATGAGAAGGAAAGCTAAGTAGTTCAACAAATTAGCATGAACGCGAAGAACGCAAAGGTAAAAAATGTAAACTAGAATTTTAAATATTTTTCTATTGAACTTTTATAGAGAAATGAATTGGTGGAGCATGTCTCTTCCGGAGTAATAAGGATGGCTATTAGTGAACAAAAACGTTAATAAGCAATGTCTAAGTGAGAATCGTAATCGAATGATTAAGCATTAATCGAAGAAAATGCATAAAATTTAGAGTTTGTTGTTGATGGACAAATTGAAAACCATCGCATATAAGTTAGGTGCAAATTGTTGGTTAGGAACTTAGATGAATAACCAATTGATTGATTCCATTAGGTTCGGCGTAAACATCTCATGTAATAAAGTTATTGCGAAATTTACGAGAAAAGATGTTAATCGTCGAAATCATAGTAAACTAGGATTTCCGGAATGATAGTCAAAAGTCGTCGTTTAACTTAGAAACCTAGGTTTTCGGTGGCATAGCGAAGAACTATCGGTGGCATAGCGAAGAACTATGTATTTAAGAGTCGTGGACTCAAGAACGGTCGAATTCGGATTTAAAACGAAGAAACGAGCGAAAAACGCTCACAAACGTTTAACAAACGCGTAATGAACATTTAAACAGGGAATTTGTCGTTAACGGATTCATAAACTTATTCTGTCCCGATGAAATCGAAGTACGTAAGATATGTGAGAAAATAACTTTTGAACGAGCCAATTCTGAGTTATAACGATCGCGTTACGAGCTTGGGAAGGAATCATAATGAAAAGCATAAAAAAATTTAAAGGCTCAGGGAAGGCGCCGCAGCGCCGCCCATGCCTTGTAAACCAACACCGCAACGCCTGGCCGGGGGACCTCTTCACTGCCTGGAGGCGCCGGCTATTAAGCCTAAGGGAGGCGCCGCAGCGCCCTTAACCAAATTTTTTTCGACACGAGCTTTTGTTAATCCAATTTTTCGCGTGGTAATTATGGGGCAAGTATATAATATGAAGAGAGAATTCCTAAACAACATGTATAACTATGATTTTAGGAATTAAACGTTGATTAAAAGTAATTAAACGAAGAACTTGAAATGCGAAAACGTAAACCATGTATCATGTTCGAGTCTAACGCGCGTCTTATGGTTATATAGTATGTAATGGATGCGCGTGATACGAGAATGATAAGAAATGAAGATAAAACTTATGTAATCTCTATACGGGGACCAATAACGGTAAGCCGAGGGAAACATATACGAGCTAACGAACCGAGTAAGGTTACGACTATCGTTATACTTAAACGATGATCGACGAGTGTCGGTTTATGACTTTAAATGTTAATAAGCCGTAATGAACATTGAATACCTTAAACAAATGTTATTAATGAAATAATCTCGATTAAACTATAGAAGAGAAAGGAGTTGGTATAAACAATGTGTAGATTGTTTGGTAGCTAATTTCAGTGTGCTATGTGAATATATCATGTAGAAACTGTAAAGGCCGAGAACGGTTGAACTTAACGTAGAAGACGCTTGAAGGCAAGTTCTTCTAACGCTTGTCTGACCTTTGTGTTAGTCAAGTTTATGTGATTCATGTTACATTGTACATGAATTATTTATGAAAGAGTCGATAACATTCTTAACTCGGCTAGACAAATCTTAAAGTTGATTGATTTGTTTACAAGTCTTTCAAAGTAGTATTGATAACGTTATCCTAAGCCAATTATTTTGGTACGGATCCAATGATAAGCCTGAATATGAATAAACAAATGTATTTTACGTCGGTTATTCGACGGACACGTGAGGTTGCCAAAACTTAATCGTAAATACATTTAACAGACGAGTGTTGATCAACATAGAGTACTATAGGCTGATCACCTAGAAGTGTTCGTAAGTTATATCAGATGTAGGGTCTTAGTGCCGGGATGTCCTTCTCATGAATGAAAACGAAATGAGAATGTTCATGGTCTTTCGACCAACTCAAAAATTCTTAAGTCACTATATGTACTTTGGAATTGTTTTAAGAGAATGAAAAGTGCTATTTAGATTGTTCATAGTACTCCATAACTATTTGTTCAGACAGTTATTGAAGATTCAATCATATGATTCTTAATTTTGTGATTGCTTTATACATTGTTAGACTTGCTGAGCTAGTTATGCTCACTTTTGCTTGAATTATATGATTGCAGCTAAGAGTGAACGGACTGAAGGTTCCGGTAAGGATAAGGCCAAGGCCAAGATGGATAAGTAGATTATCCTGTACTAGAATAGCATATTTGTATGAACTTATACTATGACAATGAACGATGTAATGGTTAACAGAACCTGGGAATGATTTATTATTATTATTGTAATAAGAATTTAGTAAATATGTTCATCTTGATACAGTTTCATTGGAATGAATGTATAGTTAGTAGCACCGTGTAGCACCATATTTGTGGGTTGAAAGTACCCGGATTTGGGGGCATCACAAAATCACTGATGGATTTATACGTCAGATACAGTAGGGGCAATTTGTGTCATTTGCAAAATTAAAGAGTAAAAATCAACACTTAAACGCGTCAAATGCCCTAGTTGTTCACGAATCTAACACCTGTGATCCCGGCAGAGCTCTTAGACGATGCAATCGATTAAGAACTACCTCTTCCAGTGACTACCTGTTTCCCAACTTTTAGTCCAATCCCAGTGTTATGTCACATTAAAGTTTTGAAAACCTGATATTTAAAAGTTTGCTCTACTACATATCTCGATTCTTTCCTCACGGCCACTGGCACATCTTCAGTCTTCTTTCCATTTTGCTCTTTATTTCACGGATTGAGTTACCTTCTTTTTTGTTTCTACAATGTCCAAGTGTCTTACTGACTCATTCCATTTTTTTTCTTTTAAACTATTCCTTCTTTGGTTTATATTACTTTCTTTTATTTATGAATAAGAAGAGTTCTAATTTATTTATGAATAATATGTATATAAATCATAGTTATCAAATCGCCAAGTCGAGGCAAAGCGGTTGCCGGGAGCTTAAGCACTTAGTCGACAAAGCGCCCGACTAGTCGTCCGCAAGTCGACAAATCGTTAATAATGTAAATTTTATACGAATAAAATTATATATATTTAATATTTATATGAAGATTGATATAATTATTTTTCTAATGATTTACCATATTCATAATATATGTTATAGCATATCAAATCACAACAAGAAGTGAAAAAGAGTAAATCAAAATGGATAATTTTATTATAGTTGTAAACTTGTAAGTTTTTGAACTTGTACCAACTTCAAATTATATAAATGGTGATACATTTGCAATATTTAGTTTAATTCAATATAATTTTTAAATTTATGTTTAATTTTTTAAATTTTAATATTATATTATAGAATACCATAAATTTATAATTAAGGATCCTATTTATAATTTTACATTAAGATGTTCAAGAAATGTTTTTTTTTCTTCGCTCTGGGGACGTAAGTGTAGGAAATATAAAGAAATAGGGGCTGAACTGAAACTTCTAAAACTTCAGGGGCTGAAATGAAAGAAAATGAAACTATAGGGGCTGATATGTAAAATTTTAGAGGCTATTTTGTAATTTAAGAAATTTTTTGGGACTAAACTAAAAATTTATGAAGACTATGGGGTACCTAACTGTAATTATCCATAAGATATTTACTCAACCGAGAACAATAGATCTGATACCACTTTCCTTCTCCAAAAACAAAGAGATGAAGAGAGAAAGAGAAGAAACAGAGACGAAGAAGAAGAAAAAGAAACAGAGACAGAGAAGAAGAAAAAGAGACGGAGAAGAAGAAGAAGAAAAAGAGACAAAGAGAGAGAAAGAGAAGAAGAAACAGAGAGACGAAAACAGAGAAAGAGAAGAAGAAGAAGAAGAAGAAGAAGAAGAACAGAAGCGGAGAAAAAGAATACCTGAAAGTCGCCGGAAAGTCGCCTGCTTCTCAAACTAGTCTTCCAAGTCGCCGGAAAGTCGACCAACTCGTCCAAATCGTCTACTGAGCGCCAGACTTTGTGCTCTCCCACCAAGTCGTCCAGACGACTTGAATTTTTTTCCCGACTAGGCGACGACTTGATAACTATGATATAAATATATATTATACCTTGTTCAGTTCCTATACAATGTCATATACATATTTACATTATCTCTAATATGTTTATATGTTTCTAAATAAAATTTATTTAATATTTAAATATGTGCCAAATCCACTTTGTGTGATTTGCCAAACCATCAAATGCTCATATAGCGAACACAAATCCCCAACTCGAATCCTTGCTTCTTAGCCCAAAAAAGTCGTAACAACTTACTGGAACTAGCGTCAGTAGAGTTAAGACCTTATATAAAATACAATCATACATATGTTTGGATGTGGACCTTATTACAACTTATTCCCTCATAAATCTGACTATGCCTGGAACCCATTGTTTCCCAAAGCTTGTTGGCAACATTCATAATCATACAGGTATTTACCCCTTTTCCAAAAATTAGCTGATGAAGAGCAATACATGTAAGATTTTTTTTATTTATTTATTTCTTCCGAATCACCGTGAAAAATGGAAGATGAGTCCTCGAAAGGGAACTCTGACTTAAAAGGCCTATGGTTTTCTATTGTATTAGTGTCATCTTAGAAAAGCCAGTGATTTGACAATGTACATCATACATCATTCTTTCGGCCGCAACTTGCACATAAAGAGACAAACCATAGTACATCATAATGCCCAAACCAAACAGAGTTCAACTGCACTGACAACATAAGGAAGAAACTACAAGCTTGAAACCAACTTAACCAAGGAATTGCATACAAAAAGTCCACATACCAAGAATACATATGAGAGATTAGATTGAAAGAATTAGAGCGCTCGCCAAATTCTAGTTGCTCCGAATTTACATACAATGACAATAATACCATTAGAAATATAACAGTGTATACAAATTTGTTAATATTCTTATCAAATACTCTATCCGTTACAAAAGGAGTCGCATTTACAAAATTTGCAAACTTCAATTTTAATGATATATTTTTCTTTCATGTTTATCCCTACATTTAATGAGTGTTTCATTTAGTAGTGGTGACCTAGTAGTGAAATTGTGTCGTTATATTTGAGGACATTGTGACATCTAATACTACCATCAATAGAAAGATGACTCTTTTTGTGGAACAATTTTTTTTGGAAATGGGACTACTTTTGGGTAGAGGAAGGTATGACTAGGTATTGAACCTGGATTTAGTATTAGCTCTTCTTTGGGTGGAAATGGCTTCTCTTTGGCAAGAAATTTATTTCTGACTTTGTTTTTTTCCTATCCCTTTAAATTTTGGGTTTACCAGAACCATGCAAAATTTAAAGTATTCCCTCCATTCCATAAATATAAGATTAAAGTTGACTTTTGAAGTCAATTTGAGATATTTCCAAGTTAAAATTGATATGATTCCTTTTAATTTTAGATAAAACAATTATGAAAATCAAAAACTAGGGAAAAGGTACTACTCAGTACAAGATTTGTTGTTTTCAAAAGTAAAATAAATCACATCAATTTGATTTTGTGACTTTGAAAAGTCAATTTTGATCTTATATTTTGGAACAGAGAGATGATTACCGGAATTCTATGTTACCATGAAGCAGTGTCAATATTCCACAAATATTACATCAAATTCAAACATACAAAGTTAACATCATCTTTCAACTTATTGTATAATCAACAAAAGAAAAAATAAGACAAAAGTTGGTTTCGAAAAATCAACAATTCATTCATACTCTATTGCACATGATAATTTTCCACATCCTTAATATTATGAACCAACAGTACAAATCTTTTCCAATAAACTGCTTACCATTTCGAACAATGAGAGCTCCAAGTCCAGTTGGATAGCCAAATAGCTAGACAGAGAAAATAATGATGCATGGACCAACAATTATTGTTAATTCATATTACAAATCTTCTATCAAAAAAAAATATAGAACCAATTTTTCATGTATAATTTTGACAACTTCTGGACTTGCGAACAGATACCTTGTAGAATGACATGACAACAAAGTCTGCCTTATATTTGGATAAATCTGGTGGGTCTGTTGCACATCCTTTCGCAGCATCGATGAGAACCATCCAGCATCCCCTGGTTCAAATCATTAAGTCAGGTAATTGATATAAACAATCCAAAATAAACTCACGACACCGTCTCCACTGAAGACACCAATAAAATAGAAAAATAATGTTTTAGTAAACAGCTATGCATATATTATGCGCACTTGTTATAAAGAATTAATAACGGCAAAACTAATGATTTAGCCACCGAATTTGGCACCTTTTTTTGAATACCTAATTGAACTTTTAATTTATCAAATTAACTCACTGAACTAATTATTATTTTCAAATTGGGTCATTCCGTTAAAAAAAATTGACAGACGTTAATTTTTTATCTACATGGCGCTGACGTGAACGTAAAAAAAAAGAAAAAAAGAAAAGAAAATGACATGGAAAATAAAAGACAACATAAAAAAATAAAAAATATTACTTATGTGGCAAAAAAAAACTTGAAAATAAAAACAAAAAAATCAAAACATCAAAAACAGATCTTCATCAAAAACAAAAGGAAAAATTAAGGGTTTTCTATATTAAAACAGATCATCAAAACAGATCTTCATTTTCTTCATCTTCCCCAAGTTTTAGGATTTTCTATATTAAATCCTCAATCGAGAACCCCATTATTAGGAAAAAAATTAAGAACCCCAATTTACCCAGTTGCTGATGAATCTGAATCTCATCTTCAGTCCAAGAGGGATTAGTTGAACCCGCCTAAATCCCCCTCTTCACCACCGTCGCCGCCTCCTCGCCATCTCCTCAGCTGTCCGCCAATCGGCTTATCCAAACGAGCAAGGTGTGCAACACTGTGCATAAGGCCGAATCTTCTGAGGCAGATACAAATCAATCCATGAAGTGGGTGCTACCTTCTTCGTATCTTCCTCATTTTCACTGGTCCACGTCGAAATGCCCACATAGTGGCCCAATCTGATTGAATTAAAGTCCCTAAATTTCAACTTCTCACTGGGAAATTCGGCATTCGGGAAGTAACGGTAATAAATTTTAAGCGAATCGATGAAATGATTACTGAATGATCTGGCACAGCTATGGTTACAATTAGGGTTTGGAGGTTCGGCAGGATTATGGAATAAGATAGATTGGATGACTGAGATGGAGGGGGCAGAGGATTGAAACCTACGAAAAGCTCGAGATAGACGGAACAGAGCCAGATTTGGGTTTCAAACATACCGGAACAAAAGCAAAACATAAAAAAATTTACATACCAACGTAGTTAATCGTCAATAACCCATCGGAACAACGGCCAGTGGGCTCCTTACGAAGAGATTCTCCATAGGGAAACTTAGAGCACGGACTGGAAGGATTCTCCCTGAGCCGATTCCCGGTGTCCGATAAGGAGTCCCCAAGCTGATATATCTTATCAATGTTACAACTCCTCGGCAGCATATGAATATTGGGTAATGGGGGATGAAAAGAATCGGCATAAAGGAGATAGAAGGAACTAGTCATCAGAAACAAAAGTAGAAAAACTTTGATGGAGAATAAATGGAATCAAATAAAGAAGATGGTTAAATCTGTTTTGCAAAAGGATGTTTTGATTTTTTTGTTTTGATTTTCAAGTTTTTTTTTTGCCACATAAGCAATATTTTTTATTTTTTTATGCTATCTTAGACTTTCCATGTCATTTTCTTTTCTTTTTTCCTTTTTTTTTACGTCCACGTCAGCGCCATAGATAAAAAATTAACGTCTGTCAATTTTTTTTAACGAAATGACCCAATTTGAAAATAATAATTAGTTCAGTGAGTTAATTTAATAAATTAAAAGTTCAATCAGGTATTCAAAAAAAAGTGCCAACTTCGGTGGCTAAATCATTAGTTTTGCCAATTAATAACTAATGCAGATATTGGTAGCTAAGTTATTACTTGCAATATGGAGAGCCTTCCAAAATTCTCATTGGATTTTCCCTAATTGTGTTCACCAAATCAAGATTGAATTTCACGCCTGAGAAGTTGCACTCCGAGGGAAAAGCAAATAAGTTGCAGACATTACCTGCAACGAACAAAGTACCAGTTAGAGAAATTAAACTCAACTCATTCAAAAGTATTAATATCATTTTGACTCCCTATAATAAACTTTACATGCTCAAGAAGTAGACAAAGAATTCAGCTTCTACTCATGGATAAGGTTAAGTATGACAAAATTTTCAATAATTATCACTCATTAATAATTCAGTTCCTACTCATTTGTATTCTAAACCTGCACATTCGAAAAGAAAGAAATGAAAGATTCTCATCATTTATCAACTACAAAGTCAATAGGATCATAAAGCTGGATAATTGTAGTTGCCTATACTCTGGTTTCAGGTTGACTTCTGAGTGTTAACCAAAACCGTTTTCATTTTCAAATATCCATAACCTCATCTTCATAGATTATAAAATATTCAAAGGTTTCCCTTTACCCTTATTTTGAAATAAAAGAACCTTAGCGCGAGGTACAGTCAAGACCTGTTTTAGATTTACACTCATCTCATATTTCTTGCGCAAAAGTCAAATTGGACCGTTGGACGGAGGGAGTAATTGCATTAACATAGGTGTAATAATAAACATAGTAAGGAAAAGGATGAGGGGAACTAGTGTTGGTCAACTTTGCAAAGATGCATCAAGTGTCAGCAAACTCGTGAGATACCAGTAGGCTCTTCGTCAAGGAGCCTAACTTCACTTCTCCTTTGTACATCATGCTGTAAAACTTTAACGGAAGAGTCGATGCTTCTTGAGCCATCATGATGTCCTGCCGCTTCAATATCTATAGCAAAGGCTGCAGCTCCTTTACTGAGTGCGTATCTAGAAAATTAAGGATAGACAAATCCAAAGAAACAATATATTTAAAAAGAAATAATGAGAATACTTAGAAACTAACAGAGAGCCAACATGGTAGTTGGTGGGCTGAAGCCAACAAGAAGCCACAAAGTCTTGAAAATTATTATAAATGTAATTCTATCCCATTTTACAGATAATAAGCAGTAACTGATCACACAGAAAAGGAGCATTAACTTAAAGTAAAACTAGCCAAAAAAATTGAAGAATAGTTTCTTCAAACCCTTTAATTGCTATCTGAAAATCTCTTAGTCAAACTCCAACCAACCAAGAGAACAGGTTTCACTTCCCCACATGATTAACAAAATCAGTAGGATTTTTCAGGTTGTGACCATGCAATGATCTTTTGATATGATTTTGAGATTGGGATCGGTAGGAATTTTCCGGTGGTGAACATGATCTTTTAAGGAACTGATAGATTAATGCTATGAACCTTTAAGTACCGAAACAATATATGTAAGAATACAATAGGCCTACAACCCATATCATGACTTGTCCCAACAACTCAGAGCTTAAAAAAAGGCAATTGCATATTTGCAATGATAGGATCACAGGAGGATACTCTCTGATTCCAAGAACACTATTGTGATTCTCCATTGTATACATAAAACTGCTCTGCCTGCTCCAGGGGAACGCCTCTCCAACAAGTTTGAGGGCTGCTGTTGCCCCGGAAGTAAATATGCATTTGTACTCTTTTGGGGATGCATTACAGAAATTAAGTACCTGCGTCGCATTCAAGAATAATCGAAATGATTATTCGAGCAAATACCAAAATTTATAAATAAAAGAACCCACTAAAAGAAAAAGGAAATAATGAATTTCACAAAATGGGTAGAAATAGGCTGCAAGTGATCAGGGTCAAGCTCAGCCTTGGTCAAGGTTGGCGCGTTCAGTAAACGAGCCTAACAATTGTGTTCAAGATTGGTTCATTTACAAATGTCTGAGCCTAAGCAAGCTCGAGATTTTCACAAATGAAAAAGACCGAGCTAAACCTTAATCAACCTAAAACTTAACCAAACTGAACACTCTGTTCATGAACAACTGTTCATTTGCGGCCTGCACAAGGTGTAGAACATAGGTATAAAACACTCTTATTATCTCCATAAATTGATTAACTTAAACACTTTCAGAAATTATAATATGTACATCTCTGTATGCACCCAGGGTTAGAAAAATTACTAGTAAAACATAAAAATTTGTGCTCTAACCCTCAAGAAATAAGGATAGGCGCTACAATTGACCAAAACCGACATGTTACCTGTTCACGAGCTTTTCTTACAATTTCAGAAGTGGCAGAGCTGGCACTACTTTGGGTATCTAAAATTTCCATATTTAAGGTATCCTCCTGAACAGATTCAATAATATACAACAAAAAAAGGAACATGATTTCATTCTACCAATAGTACAATATGCAGGATGATAGTAGCAAACATGTAAAACTTGAAATGTTATTTGAGAAAATAACTTGCCAACTTGAAGACATTGAATCCAAGTTACAAATGTTGTGGAAAGTAATGGATTCTCTTTGTCTAGTAACTTTTATGCCATGGCATGATATCAAACTTATAATTTAAAATTTAAAACAAGATGTGAATGTGTTTTGCTGATAACGACTTATAAGTTAAAATAAATTGTAAAGATTACTAAAAAAGAACACTGATAAAAAAAACACATTGATTCAATATTCCATCATAAGAATCATCATTCATTCCAACATTAATAAAACATTAAAATGAATCATTAAAATACTGAGGCAGGTCCAAGACATATGAACATATAAAAAGTCTACACACCAGATATTAAATATTCAATAAATTACAAATAGAGCTTACAACACTTGAAACAATAATTTGGAGCAAGTACACTAGCAAAAGATTGTTTTTGATGCATGATGTTACCAACTGCACAGGGAGATAATTTTGACTTCTCACACAATTGCTAATAGCTCGAGGGAGAGCGAAAGAGTGAGAAATAGGGAGAGTGCCAAAGAGAGGGAGGGAGATAGAGAGAGAGGTTAGATGTAATTTGTCAAAAGGATGATCGGTAAAATAATCATCACATTTAGTCAAACCAACTTATTTAGCATGACTTATGAGTAGTAAGAAATTGCTGCTTAAAAACAACTTATACGTCAATTATAAGTTAGAAATAAAGTCGCATACAAACGTCCACATAGTAAAAAAAACAACTCACACGCGAACAGGGCTTATAGTGTTGCATACAGAGTATTCATGGAAGAATTTTAGCAAAATTAAAGTGTTAGGGAGGATACGGGGATTCCCATAAACAGTACACCTAAGAGATTTGAATATTTCTTCCATTTGTGACTCAGAGTATAAAGTTGCACCAGCATGATCCAAGTACACCGAACCTGCAAATTCCCATTCCCAATTAACTCAAGAACATAAATAACTACAAATATCAGTCAATACAGAAAATCTCCAATCTCTAAAACTATCCTATCTCTATTTTAATTAATTTCACCAAGGAGAGATAAACTATCAAACCCCCAATATAAAAAATCTCCGATTATAAATATAGGAAGATAAAGATACTGACCATCCAATCTCTTGAATTCGGTAGCTCGAATCTCATCGATATTCTTGGGAGAATTCGGATAGCCATAATTATCACCGAATTCCTTCAGAAATTGTTTCTTTTCTACCCCGGAATTCATGAAACTTAGTAGAATCTGAAACCCTACGGCCAATTCAGGATTATTATGTGTTTGATTGTCAGGTTGTAGCGGGAATCAGGTGTTTGTTTAATAAAACCGAATGAAAAGAATCTCCATGAGTGAATGAAAAGATGAAATGACGAGTCACGGTGTATATCTTTATTTTGGGTCCTCTTAAAATGTGTTAAAGAGAATATTGTTTTGAACGTGTGTATATATTCCTTTATTTCTGTATTTGCGCTAGACATGGCAAACGGACCAGGTCGGCTTAGATGCGGACCGGACCAAAATGGTTCAGCTTTTTTGGATCAGAATTGTGAGGTCTGTGGCCCGGGTTGGGCCAGCTTGGCCCGCGGGCTTTTTTTTTTTTTTTTTTTTTTTTACAAAATTATGCTACACAATTTGTCAATTTAACTCAAAAGGAATATATTTTTTTATACATATACAAATACATAAATGCACAATCAATCTCAATAATACAAATAAACACTTAACTTTAATAAATTGTGTTATTTTTATTTCAAAATATAAAATCATCTTAGCTCAGTTTATATGCAAAAAATACCAGTAATAAGCTCTTTTTTATATGTAAAGTAATAGAAATATCATGTGAATGAGGGAAGAAACCTGTATTGTTAGGACTGAGCAAAAAACGGGTAAAACCGAATAACCGAACATAACCGAAATTTTTTAACTGAATTATTTCGGTTATTTGGTTATTTTCTGTAATTCGGTTATAACCGTTTTATTATCCGCTTTTCGAGTTCGGGATTGGTTTTGGTTTTTTGTTATTCAGTTAAACCGAATAACCGAATTAAAAAAAAAGTAAAGCCTTAATACAGACAAATAGTCATACCCCTTAGTTCTCAGATCTCAAACCCCTCATCTCTCATCTCTCACTAGTCAATACCCATTACCCACCTCAGATCTCTCATCTCATATTTCTCACTCTGTCTCTTTGATCGCTCACTCTCATCTCACTTTCTGCCCAAATTGCGAGTCAACGCCTCCGGCCCTCTGCTCCTTCGCTAGATTGTTGAATGACTTAAAGGTTTTGTTCACTGTTGTGAATTTGGGTTGCTAGCAGACCGACATGAATCAAATTTAAGGATGATGGCTTCTTCCCTTTCTTCTTCTTTTTATATGACTTAAGGGTTTTGTTCACTGTTGTGATTTTGGGTTCTTATTTTTGGGTTTTTAACTTTTTCTCATGTATTAGTCAGTTTGGTAGCTAAAAGCCTAGAAGTTCTCTTGATAGTTGGGGTAAGACTCTTACTGCTGGTGTTTCACTGCTTCTGTAGCTTTGCTTATGCTACACTGCTTCACTGCTTAAACTTTGTCAAATTATGTACTGAAAATTTGAATCAGGTTGATTATGTATTGTTAATTTTAATCGTGTTAATTATTAATTTTAAACCTGGTGATTGGGCTTGGCTGCTTCTGTTGTTGAGGGTTGACAGTTAACACTTGATTGTTGTTGATAATTTATGGAAGCTATTAATTTCGGTTATTCGATTTTTCGGTTATCTTACAATTCGGGTTATTGTTCGGATAGTAAAAATAGTGTAATTTCGGTTTTCGGTTATAACCGAATAGCTTATTCGGTTCGGTTATAACCGAATGCTCAGCCTTATGTATTGTAGATAAGTGTCACTAACATTTAAGAAAGTAAAAGTACCTAATTTTGAAAGGTGTATCAAAAGAAACTAAACACGCATGAGATGCACTGACGAGTTCCTCAAAGCATAATACATGCACAAACATGGGCCAATGCTTTATCCTTACTTTTCTTTAAGGACAAATGTCATGGCTGGTTTTCAAATCTGATCTAGAAAATCTTTTGAAATAATATTAAAAACTGATTCATCTCCTTTAGTAAACCCTGACGTGCCTGAAAATATCTATAAATCTGTTACACAAGTACCTCTTTTTTGCAGATGGACAAATCATTTCAAAAAGGAATAAATATTTTGAAAATTGTATTTAAACAAAAAACTGTTGTAGCTGAATTGGTTAAATTCTCATTTCCATTAATATATTTATTTAATAATATTAGAAAATTCTTGGGTATTACATCATCCCCCCTTATAAAAATTTCGTCCCGAAATTGATACAAGATTACACAAATAGATGGGGATAGTCCCTCATCATCCTATCTTCTAACTCCCACGTTGCCTCCTCAACATCGTGGTTACGCCAAAGTATTTTTACAGAAGATATAATTTTATTTCTCAAAGTTTGCTCTTTCTTATCTAATATCTGGACAGGAATTTCCTCATACGCCAAGTTCTTCTCCACTTGAATGGGCTCGTAAGAAATCACGTGTTTGTAGTCGGCCTTGTACGGTCGTAACACGGAAATGTGGAACACGTTGTGGATGTGCTCCAACTTGGGTGGTAACACAACTTTGTATGCCACTTCGCCCACTCGTTTCAGTATCTCGAACGGTCCTATGAACCTTGGACTCAGTTTTCCCTTCTTGCCAAAACGGATCTTTCCCTTCCATGGAGATACCTTCAAGAATACGAAATTGCCAACTTTAAAGTCTCGGTAAAGTCTCGGTCATGCCGATGCAAATCTGCGTACTTTTTCTGGCGATCTTGAGCTGCTACTAGTCTGGCTCTTATTACTGTCACCACGTCTGCAGTTTGTTGTACTAGCTCTGGTCTGAGTATTCGTCGTTCTCCGACTTTGTCCCAACATAATGGCGTTCTACACTTTCTTCCGTATAGAGCTTCATACGGTGGCATGCTGATACTCGCATGGTAACTATTATTATACGCAAATTCGACTAAGGGTAGGTGGTCATCCCAATTTTCTTTGAAGTCCATCACGCAAGTCCTAAGGTTGTCTTCCAACGTTTGTATTGTTCGCTCACTCTGTCCGTCTGTCTGAGGATGATAAGCGGTACTCAACCTCAACTGCATTCCCATTCTCTCTTGCAAACTCTTCCAAAAATTTAACGTGAAGCGCGGATCTCGATCAGAGACAATTGACACTGGCACTCCATGTCATGAAACAATCTCTTTTACATACAGACTCGCTAACTGATTCAAACTGTAGCGGATCTTGATTGGTAGAAAGTGTACGATCTTTGTAAGTCGATCCACGATAACCCAAATGGCATCATAACCTTTCTGCGTAACTGGAAGTCCCACCACGAAGTCCATCGTAATATGCTCCCATTTCCACTCCGGTATTTCCAACGGTTGTAGTAAACCACTCGACCGCTGATGTTCTGCTTTAACGTGTTGGCAAGTCAAACATCTACTAACGCACTCTGCGACTTCCCGCTTCAGATTGGGCCACCAAAAATGTTGCCTCAAGTCTCGGTACATCTTAGTACCTCCCGGATGAACAGAATACGTCGTATTGTGTGCCTCGTGCAAAATCTCATCCCTTAATTCGGCTCTTCCTTCGAATCTCAAGATACCGTCTTTATCCATTCGAAATCTTTCTTCTTCATTTTCGGCGATCCTCTTTCTGATTTTCTCTCACTCTTCATCTTTCTCCTGTGCTTCCTTTATTCTATCCAACAATATCAGACGAGCTTCCATTATGAATAACTTCTCTTCAGACCTCTCAGGTCCTTTTACCTCTATCTCTAATTTTTCCATTTCTCTTACCAATTCTTCCCGAGTCGTCAATTGAAATAGTTTCTCCCTTCCTTTTCTGCTCAGAGTGTCGGCAACCACGTTTGCCTTACCCGGGTGATAAAGAATATCGCAGTCATAATCTTTGATCAATTTTAACCACCTCCTCTGATGCATATTCAACTCCTTCTGTGTGAAGATATATTTCAAACTTTTGTGGTCCGTGTATATCTCACATTAACTCTAAGTCGTGAGTAGGGTATCATTTTTTATAATCCTTCAATTGTTGTGACTCATACGCAATAACCTTGTCGTGCTACATAAGCACACAGCCAAGTCCCTTGTGCGATGCATCACTATACACCCCAAAATTTCCTGCATCATCTTGTAGTGATAACACAGGCGCCTCGCTCAATCTTTTCTTCAACTTTTGAAAACTTTCTTCGCATTTATCTGTCCATACAAACTTCACCGTCTTCCTCGTCAGATTGGTCAACGGGGTTGCTGTCTTAGAAAAATCTTGGATGAATCTTCGATAGTACCCAGCTAACCCTAAGAAACTTCTTACCTTTGTCGGTGTTCTCGATTGTTCCCAATTACTTACTGCTTCGACCTTTGCGGGGTCTACTGAGATTCAATTCTTATCCACCACGTGGCCTAAGAATTGAACCTTCTCCATCCAAAATTTGCACTTAGAAAATTTTGCATACATCTTCTCCTTTCTTAGCGCCTCCAAAACTATCTTCAGATGTTCGGCGTGTTCTTCCTCTGTTTCGAGTAGATTAAAATGTCGTCGATAAAAACTACCACGAATTTATCCAAGTATGGCTTGAAAACTTGGTTCATCAAGTCCATAAATGCTGCCGGAGCATTAGCCAAACCAAATGACATTACCAAAAACTCATAATGTCCATAACGGGTTCTAAACGCAGTCTTTGGTATGTCCTCATTCTGTACTTTCAGTTGGTGATATCATGTCCGTAGGTCTATCTTTGAGAAACACTTTGCTCCCTTCAGTTGATCAAATAAATCGTCTATCCTCGGTAATGGATATCTGTTCTTAATCGTTACTCTGTTCAATTCTCGATAATCGATACAGAGCCTCATCGATCCGTCCTTTTTCTTAACGAATAACACTGGTGCTCCCCAATAAGACACACTTGGTCGAATGTAATCTTTATGCAACAGCTATTGCAGTTGTATCATCAATTCCTTCATTTCTATTAGCGCCATACGGTATGGAGCTTTTGAAATCGGTGCCATTCCCGGCGCTAAGTCTATTACGAATTCAATTTCTCTGTCTGGCGGAAGACCAAGCAGATCGTCCGGAAATACATCTCAAAATTCATTCACTACGGATATATCCTTAATTTCTACTCCCTTTTTCAGAGTATCAACGATGTAAGCTAAATAACCTACACATCCTTTCCTTAACAATTTCTTGGCCTGCATCATCGTAACGCAACACGATTGCTTAAGCGATGAGCTACCATAAAACACTACCTTAGACTTACTCGGAGTCTGAAGGTTCACACATTTAATCTGACAGTCAATTATCGTAGCATGGTTATACAACCAATCCATTCTCAGTATTACGTCAAACTCTCCCAATCTAATAGGAATCAAGTCTACTTTCAGTTCATGTTCTCTAATGTTTGCGCGATAATTTCGATAAACATATTCTACAAGGATTACTTCCTTGTTCGTAACTTCTATGTTCAAGGGATTTTCTAATCGTTCTCGGGGTGTGTTAAGTCTACTACCAAATATTTCAAATACAAAAGAATAGGTGGCACCCGAATCAAATTATACATAAACATTTATATCAATGATTGGGATTATACCTGACACCACGTCCTTTGTAGCTACGACATCTTGGACGGTTATGTTAAAGGTTCTGGAAGTTGGGCAGTTGGATTGTGTCGGTCCGCTGATCATCAGCTTGTTTCCCCCTTGTTGGTTGCTACCTCCGCCACGTCCCTTCTTCGGGCAGTCTTTAATCCGGTGCTCTGTCGAGCCACATGCAAAGCACCCTTGTATCTTTTTCGGTTTCGAACAGTTGGGCAAGATGTGCCCTTCTTGTCCGCAGTTATAGCAAGTGTCGCGTCCCTTCCAGCACTCACCCTGATGGTAATTTCTATATTTTGGGCATCCCTCCTCCCTCTTCTTGAATCCTCCACAAAAATTTCCTGATTGATTGTTGTTGTTGTTTTTATTGTTGTTGTTGTTATTCTCCCACTTTCTCTTTCCCAAGTTGCTTCCTCCACTACTGCTTCCTCCAGTATGGTTCTCTCCTCCAGTATTCTTTCCTTTCTTCTCCTTGTTATATAGACTTAAGGTTTCACTGCCACCTTCTGCAATGATTTCCTTTTCCAGCAATGTCGCAAAGGAATCGATCTGAAGAACTGACACCTTATCGAATAGCCAAGGCTTCAGTCCTTGTTCGAATCGTCTAGCCTTACTCTCTTCATCACCAACTTGGTGCTCCGCAAATCATGCTAGTTCGTTAAACTTAGCTGTGTATTGTGTCACCGTCATCTCACCTTGTTTTAACTCTAGGAATTTCACCTCCATTCGATTCTTCATACTCTTTAGGAAGTAATTCTCGAAGAACAGCGTCTTAAACCTATCCCATGTTATCGTCCCTTCTCCAGCTCTTTGCTGATTCGCCTCCCACCAATAGTTTGCTTCGCCTCTCATCATGTACGTAGCAAACACCGTCTTCTGATCTTCGCCCACACGAGCTATAGTGAAAGCCTTCCCGATCTCCTTGATCCAAGTTTTTGCGACGATTGGGTCGGTAGTTCCCTCAAACTCTGGGGGTCCTACGCTTCTAAAGTCTTTGAAGGTTGTTACTGGCACATCTTGAGGGTTGGGGCTAACGGGTTCATTGTTCCTTCCCCTTAAAGCCTCTCCTAACAAGTTTATCAGTTTCTGGATCGAGTCTACTTGTTCCCTCTCGTTGTTCACTGACTCTTCGGGTGCAGTCAGTCTACGTCTTGGTGCCATGATCTGCATCACAAATTTTTATTTTATTATTTAATTATATCATTTAAGTATTTTCTTTTAATACAAAAGACTAAATTTATAACACGTTTATGAAATAAGATCATTTATATTCATATGCTAAATCGTTTCATTACATGATTTCCCTAGCATATTTCTATAAATGTTATCACATGTATCCCCTAATATCACAAAAGACGTGGAACACTAACATACCACCATACTACCCCTCTAACAAAAGCTACCTCAGGGTTTACATAACTATCCCACACTTTACACAATAAGTTGGGATTTCAACATAGCATGTACATCACAAAAGAAAACCACTAAAGCTACTGCTAGCCTAGCTAAAGTTCTCATCCCATCATTCCACGCTCCACAGTGCTCTTGTACTCGATCTGCGCTATGTACGCCATCAACTCTCGGCTCAAAGTATGTAGGGTGTGTCCCTGCTCCGCTGGGTAGTGGTACACACCATCAATCGCCCTCTCAAAAGCAGAACAGAACACATACCCCATCTTGTTCATCTTCCTCTTCTTACATCTGACCTCATCCTCTAGGTCGTCAGCTCTCTCGTTAGCCGATTCCCACTTCTCCTCGAAGTATATCCTATCCATAACCTCCAACTCTAGCTGAGTACGGAGTGCTTCCTTCTCTATCTTCTCACTTAACTCTCTTTGTTCTACCTCTTCTAACTTTCCTGCCAAGTCTATATTTCTTGCCACCGACCTGTGGAATAAGGTTCCCATCTGGATCCCTGCCTCCCTGCGGTATGCAATCTCCACCTCTAACTCCTGCATGTCCAACTTCCTATGATGGTCCTCGTCCCTCAACTTCTGGAACTCAGACTCTCTCTCCTGGGACTCGGCCTCTAGCTCCTGGACTCGGCAGTCCAACTCCAGAATACGCTCCTCGTACTCGCCTAACATCTGCTTCTCTACAGTAGCCTCATCAGAGTCCTCTACTGGCTTATCCTCCATCGGCTCGTCCTCCATCGGCCCCTCCTCTGGATCGGACTCTATCTCAATCTCGTCCTCGTCGTCAGACTCAAACGGTGCAATAGCCTACACTGGCAAAGCCTCTAGAGGTGCCTCGTATACTACATGTATATCCCTGGGATCCTCCTCTGCCACTCTACTAGGTACTCCCATATCTGCCATCCTACAATCACAACACAAGACAAACAAACAGCAACTCCATTAGAATGTTAAATAAAATATAAGTTCATTGTATAGAATGAAGTTACATTTCATAACACACTAAGTCTCTCTAGGAAAACTCTATATGAGTTTTATCTCCTTCTAAATTTCTAAGTTCTCCTAAGTTATAATCTAAGGACAATCGCTCCTAAGGTTTATAACTACAGCTCTGATACCAACCTGTGACGCCCCCAAATTCGAGACCGCCACTTGGTCACTCGAATTCGGTTCGTCACGTTCTCACAATAATATATAACGATAATAATACGACTATTTATCGCATTGCAGAGCGGAAATATAGTATAAAACTACTACCGAATAGATTACATTTAATTAATATAATTTATTCACATCCCAAGGTCTCGTAACTTAAACAGTAATTACAAAGCTTAAACATAACTTAAGCGTAAATAACCTTAACTAGTACATAATATCATAAGTTCTTTATTACAACCATAAAGTGCTACATAATTAAAGCTACTCAGTAACCTTTACCTTGCCCTTATCTGTGCCCGAAGGTCCGCTCTGCTCTGCCTTAACTGAAATATTTTAGGGAAAGCAAGAATGAGCACAAATTGCTCAACAAGTAATATACAATAAGGGTGAGTAATATAATTCTCAAATCCCCACAAGGTATAGCAAGGTATGATAGTTCAAGGATACCAAGAATATCAACAGTTCTCAACAACAGTCGCTAAGGAAAGAATAATATCAATATGATTCAATAATAAATCAATTCAAGATTTCAAGGTAACTGAATACTGAGCAGTCACTAAGGACTATGAACTTCTACTAGAATTAACAGTATTAAACTGATAACCCAATTAAAAACAAGTACAACAGGTGATCAGCCTAAAGTACCCTACGTTATGCATAACATTCAATCATACTCAAGTGCACACGTCGGTTCTCCGATAATTATATTTTTCCTTCAAAGAAGGTTGTTCTTCTCAGTCAAATATAAGATCCCACACCAATCAATTGGTTTGGGTCGCTTTTCAATAATACAAGTCTAGCCGAATCAAATGGCATAGACACTTTCATAATATTCAAGAACAATACCAAGTTCAACATGAATAATAGCTTTAATGAAATAAGAGTTCAAGTATACTAATTCAATTCAAACGATTAAGTTAAGGAACTAGTTCGCAATACACAAAGATAGAATACTGGCACCGCAAAAGAGTGTAAGTTAGGAAACTTGCCTTAAGCGTAGTTTATCCCCGTAATTTAATCAACACTTTTCGAATCCTATCATAATATAGTTATGTATATATGATATTCATTAGTCATATAGTTTAACATTATATCTCATCTCGTATATACGATAATCACATAAGCTAAGTCTTAATCTAGCTACACAGTTATATAGTATCTTATAACTTTTATCCTTAACGTTCCCCCTCTTGAGTTAAGACACATTCTCATATCATTAATATCACATAAGATCACAAAAAATAGCAAACATAATCTTTCTAGCACTTTATAGCATTTTTATAACCTAACCGTCAAATCGGATTCAAGTAGCAACATGTGATATCACATAACATGTATACATATGAAAGGATACTTCTATGTTTATACGTCCTTGCCTTTCTCCAAATATACATGATATATATTCTAAGTCAATACGTTCAATAACTTAAAGTCATTCAAGGTTATAAAATTACATTAGCAATCATGCTTTGTTATACAAGGTGATCACATAACTTGTTTTAAGCATGCTTGCAAGTATCTATATTATACACATATAACTAGCACCGTTACAAACTTAATTCATGCTTCACTGGTGCCTAACTAGTTCTCATGGCATCCATCATGGCATGTGTATGTTTATGACATTTTAATGAGGTTATGAGCACTACCAAACATGTCCAAAATTTTCAGAATCTAGGCTTCGATATAACATGTCAAGATTTACGTTTCAAACTTACACTTTCACCTAGTAAAGTTCACAAATGAAGTCCACATGCTCATGTCATACTATGAAACATATATAAGTAAGCTAACATGCCTTTCATGCATTTCAAGGCCATATAAACATGCTCAAAAAGTCAGAACCTAGAACCCTAATATAACATGTTAGAGTCCATGTTTCAAGCTTGTGTTTCCGTTAAAAAGGTTCAATTGAGGTTCACATGCTCAAGTTACATTATGAAGCTTAGATACATAAGTCGACATTCATATTATGTGTTTCTAGGTCATACAAACATGTCTCAAAAGTCAGAATGTTTAAAACGAATAAAACGAGTCAATGTCCCTTTTTGAAACTTTAAGTTTATTTTGAAAGCTATAGGTCATTTCATCAATCGTATGTGCAACCATATCCAAATCATGTTTGCGTTATCTCCATATACTTATACAAGCATGTCCAACCTATTAGCATGCTCATCTAAGCCATGCAAACAAACTAGCACTTAGCAGATTTTAACAGGATGCAGAAAACTGGAACTGCAGATTGGCGCGGCCGAGCGCTGGTTGTACTAGGGAGACGCGCGGCCGCGCGGCTCCCGTTCCAGGCCAGACAGCAGCCAGACTCGGCAGTTCACAAACCCAAATGCAGAAATTTCTTACGAAATTGATATTAAACCAACTATGTTACCTTACTAACGCATATATAGCTTATATAACCATCAATTGTCATCATCAAATCACCAATTCCAGAATTTCAACTCAATTCAAGAATTGAAGATTTTACAGAAATTTCAGAAATCGAAACAGAAAATAAAGGTGATGAGCAAGGAAGTTAAATTGTAGTTCCAACAGGTATGTAAGACCATAATATACTACACAAGCTTTCTATAATTCAATTATACTTCATTAGCTAGAATGGAGCTTGGGAGAAGAATGAGGAAGTAGACTCTAGCCTTTGAGGTTTACACGTGAATGAGAAATGGGAGGTGTGACTCCCTTTGTGGGACAAATAATGAGAACCCAGCATTTGCAATTGGGAATGAACTACTATATATTATATATACTTAGTACACATATCTACTGTGACGCCCCCAAATTCCAGGACCGCCACTTGGCCTCTCGAATTCGGTTCATCACGTGCTCATGGTAATACATCACAATAATAATAATTAAATATCATACGATCACAGCGGAAAATCTATTCTAGAATAATTTACAATGATTTATTATAATTATTCCCCCAAGTCTCGCAACCTACAGTACTTAATAGATTACATAATAATATCAGTTGACGACTTATTACATAATCTAACTTAAGCTTAAACACAATCAAATCCAGTCTTACTACATCATCTTCATACAATATTAATATATTTAAAACATAACAGACATAAGCTAGTTGGTAGCTTTGCCCTTGCCCTTATCAACGCCCGAAGGTTCACCATGCTCTGCCTTAACTGAAATGTTTTAGGGAAAGCAAGAATGAGCACAAATTGCCCAGCAAGTAATATACAATAAGGGTAAGTAATAAGATTCTCAATTCTCGAAAGGGTATAACAAGATTTGATAGTTCAAGAATAACAAGAATATCAACAGTTCCCAATATCAGTCGCTAAGGACAGGATAATATCAATATGATTCAATAATAAGTCAATTCAAGATTTCAGATAATTGAATACTGAGTAGTCACTACGGACTATGAACTTCTACTAGAATTGACAGTAATAAACTGAAAATTCAACAAAAACAGGTACAACAGGTGATCAGCCTAAAGTACCCTTGTTATGCATAACAATCAATCATACTCAAGTGTGCACGTCGGTTTTCCGACAATTATATATTCCCTTCAAAGAAGGTTGTTCTTCTCAGTCAAATACAAGATCCCGCACCAATCAATTAGTTTGGGTTGCTTTTCAATAACATAAGTCCAGCCGAATCAAATGGCATAGACACTTTCACAATATTCAAGAACAATACTAAGTTCAACATGAATAATAGCTTTAATGAAATAAGAGTTCAAGTATGCTAATTCGATTCAACCGATTAAATAGGAAACTAGTTCGCAATACACAAGTTAGGATACTTGCATAGTAAAAAGTATAAGTTAGGAAACTTTCACAATCATAGATTTCCTTGCATAAAGTAAATGCGTCGGTTAGGATACTTGCACTTTAAAAGAGTGTAAGTAAGAGAACTTGCCTTTAGCGTAGTTTATCCACGAAAAGAAATCAACACTTTCGAATTCCTATCGTAATACAGTTACGTATATATATGATATTCATTAGTCATATAATTTAACTTCACATTTTCTCTTTGAATATACGATCAACACATAAGCTAAGTTTTGCCTAGCTACACAGTTATATAGAATATAATTTCTATCCTTAACGTTCCTTCTTTAGAGTTTAAACGCATTCTCATATTATATAAGATCTCAACAATTAGCAAACATGCTTGCATATTATTAATATCTCATAAGACCACAATCAATACTAAATATATTTCATTTTAGCAAGTTACGGCATCTCCTTAAGTTAACCGTCAAAATCGGGTTCAAGTAACATCATATAATATCACGTAGCATGTATTCATATACTTTACATGCTTGTATAACTTTTCCAAATCCAATCGTACATGGTATAGGTTCTTAAGTTAATACTTAAAGCCATTCAAGGACATGAACTCATATGGTCTAACATGGTCGCTTTTAAACACATAAGATATTCATATAACTTGTATTAGTCATGCTCATGAGTACTCGTATTGCATATATGTAGCTAGCATTGTTATTATCTTGAAAACATGCTTTGTTCATGCTAAACTTTAATCATGGCAACTAATCATGGTATATATACATGCATGACACATGAATGAGTCTAAGAGTACTATCACATGTGTTCATAAATGTCAAATTCTAATTCTCGTCATAACATACCAACGTTCACGTTCAAAGCTTATACTTTGTTAGTATAGTTCATTAATAAGGTCTATCATGTTCATGCTTCCTTATGAAACCCATATACACAAGTTAACATGCTTTTCATGTATTTCAAGGCCCTATAAACATGCTCGAAAAGTCAGAATGTATACATGGTCTTTACATGTCAATATCAACCTTCAAAACTTGTATTTTTGTTAGAAAGGTGCACTAGTTGGGTTCACATGTCCATATTATATCACGGAACCTATATACATAAGTTAGTATGCATTTCATGTGTTTCTAGGTCATACTAACATATCTCGAAAGTCAGAATATTAATATGCTTCATATATGTTAACGTCGTTCATGAAACTTTAAGTTCGTTTTCAAACTATATGTCGTTTGGTTAACCATGCATGCTAATATACTAAAACATGCTCACATTGCCTCATTAGGTTTATATATATGTATTAATCATGCTTCCATGCTTGTTTAAACAAAAATCAAACAATTAGTTCATAACAGTTTTGTTGCAGAATGCAGAAAAACTGAACACAGAGGCTGGCGCTGCGGCGCGGCTCAGCAGCTCACTACTGGCGCTGCGGCGCGAGTGGCGCTGCGTGCGGCGCTGCGACGCGGGCTGCGGCGCGTGTGGCGCTGCGGCGCGGGCTGCGGCGCTGCGGCGTCGAGGCAGTTTTCTGCAGTTCAGACTGCAGCGAAATCCGACCAAAAACCTCCCATTTCATCGATTTCAACATACCCAAATGCTATTAGACTTGTTTAACTTACTAACACATACATATATGCTTATATAACAGTCAATAGCAATTATCAATTCCCAATTTTATGAACTCTAACTAATTTCACGAATTTCATGTATTTACAGAAATTAAAGAGGAACAATGGAAATGAAAGACTATTCAGTGGTTCTATCATGTGTGTATGTTCATATAACAATAATATAAGGGTTCTACAAACCAATCATGATCCAATTTGGCATAATCAAGAATTTCAACAAAACTCAGAGAACAACAATGGAGTTCTTTTGACAGAAAATGAAAGTGAAGAATATGGAAATTGTATTATACCTTCTGCTAGAGCTTATTGCTGCCTCACTCCCTCTTTAACTGATATATATATATATGGATACTCACTCTCTATTTTCCTTGCAAGAAATTCTCAGCAAAAGAAATGTGAAGGAGATGAGGCTATATTTATAGAACTCCCATTATACAGACAAAGCAATTGTATCCCATATCAAACTAACGGATTATAGGAATGCATGAAGGTTATCAAAGGGTAGGTAATTAGTGGTTGGATTCATCATGAATCCCACTCCCTCCACAATCATGAGCTATGAAATGCTAGTTGCTGAGTTTGGGGAGAAGAAGAAGGAATAGGCCTTAGCTGTATGTCAAGCACGTGAAGAGCAAATGGGACACTTAAAATGAGACAGTTGATTTAACTCCTCAGCATTTGCAAATACTACACTTGTATATACACACCATATACATATGTTATATATATATGTACTCTTAGGTTATAATTTAAATCACAATGTACTTCACATAATGTAATAAGTGTAATTTACACACATATAATCCATGTACGTTTATCTTACTGATATAATACAATCGGATACTACCACATTACATTATATCATATATTATTAAATTGTATTAATCAACAATTATTTATAATATATCCATGATACATTATTTTACTGTAAACACACTCACCTTGTCACATAGGCATTATCATGTATTCCTAATATATAGTTTTAATATAACATAATCACATTATACTTCATGTAATATACAGTTTCTATGTGTAATATATTCGCATTGCATTATATAACATAGTTTATGTATATACATGCATGGTCATACTTAAGTGTCTCTCTACACTATATAATATAGTTGTATTCCATATACTTTATATATTCAAGTATTGCACATTTGTACATATCAATATAATTGTTAACCTCCATAACAATTTAATTAACCCTTATATGATTAATTATCACTTTGATATAAATCTTATTATATTTATAAACACGTTGCTCATTATTATTATGTTTCTTGCAATAATAATAATCACATATTATTAATCAATCCTCATTAGTATTTTATAACAGTTAATTAATATTCTTCGATTAACAATTAATATAGATTAATTGTTCGCTTAAATTAATATAATCATTCTTATATTACGTCACTGTGCCACACAAGGCAATCAACGAGTTTATCACAAACTCCACCAATTTCTCAATTATTATAATTATTCAATTATATATAATTGAATTAATTCATCTCATAACACAAAATCATTTATATTCAAATAAATTCTCATTTCCATTAATATATTTATTTAATAATATATGGAAATTCTCGGGTATTACATCTACACCTTAGCTTATATTCACTTAGGGTGTATATGGACTCAAAGTGTCACAACAACATTACATGGTAGCACATTGGGGTACATGTATACACATTGATATATAATCCATGTACATTTTAATATTACCAAATTATTACATAGTTTGGTTGTAACACATCACATTATCATAAAGCTCATTATTCCATCCATGTCACTTATTGAAATAATTGTTATTCCTTATTCACATGCTTTAATATACCATATAATATATATTACATAGCCTTATTAAAGTGTCACACTACACTTTATATATTATATAGTTTCTTGTATTGTCACAATACACTTTATATAGTATAGTTTGGTTTCACATTGTACCATGTACACATAACATGTATTCTTATAAGTCCACCCATGTGGCTCACTTTCTCTTATAATATAGTTTCTATATTACATAGTTATACCAAATTGTCACACTATACTTTATATTATATAGTTGTAGTTACTATATGATATATGATTACACAACTTTACATTAAGCATTTAATTGAACACACATAAATCTCAAACATTACTTAACATGTCATTACTCATAATAATCATTAATTAATATATTATTAATTAATTATCCACTCATCAATTCTTTCTTTTAATGAATTAAATTACATACTTCCCATTACTGTGCCACACAATGCATTCATCGGGCTCATAATAAACTCCACATTTTCCTCAATTATTATAATTATTCAATTTAATAGAATTGAGTTAATCCTTCTCATAACACAAAATCATTTATATTAAATAAATTCTCATTCCCATTAATATATTTATTTAATAATATTAAGAAATTCTTGGGTATTACAATTAACCTAAGATAACATTAAATGTTTATAAACTCAGTCATAGTAAATTGACTTACGTGAATTATGGGATAGGCCTATGTGATGATTAGATTCTTGTAAGTGTAGACTCATATTAGTTTACACATACTAATTGAAAGACTGACTTAGTAATGTTAGGTCATTTCAACGCTATTTAATTAAAGCTAGACTATTTTGTAGCTGAGCAAACAGGCAAGTATCTGAACCCTACCTTTATGGTGTTGCAAGTATTCTAAAACCTTGCATTACTTTATTCGATAAATTTTGTGAGCAAGTTCTTTTGAACTCGTTCTTATATTATTGTGCAAGTATCATATCATATGCATTTACTTTATGCAAGAAATCTATGGTTTGAATGCAAGTTCTCTGACTTACACTCTTTATTTGTGCAAGTCTTTTGAAACTCATTCTTTATTGTGCAAGTTTCTTATCCTTCTTATATTGTGTTGAGCAGGTTATTATTGTGTTGCAAGTTATTTTATTTAAGCTTGAATCTTATTTCCAAGCATGCTATTAGGTGGTTTAATTACTTTACAATTATTCCACATCGATCTTTTTGATATTCGCACTTGGTGCACTTGAGTTCGTACAGTCTTGGAGTTGTACCTTATTTAAAAGTTCTATAATTTTTGAACTGCGTCAGATAGAGTCTGAACCCTTGTTCGGTCAGACAATTGTAAGAAATTTTATAAAAGCTATGCAAACCAATTGATGTTAAGGATTCTTAGACTGAAAGAACACCCCTTATATTATAGGGGAGTATCCTAGGTATTTGATATAAGATACAAACAGCAGAGTTGAATGTTATGCATATACATGGCGTATGCGAGACTGATCCCCTCAAGTACTTATTCTGTAGCCAGTAACCAAAGGGTCAATCAATTATTGATTCCATTGGAGTTTTATAGTTCAAAGTCTACTTGACTATCAGTTATTCTAAAAGCAATTATTATTCTTGCTTTCGATATTCATATTGTTGAATTCATTGTCAGATATATTCCTTTCATCATGATATATCCTTTATTGTTGTATTTAAACTTGCTGAGCAAACTTGTTGCTCATTCTTGCTATATCATGACTTCTATTGCAGTTAAGCCCGAGACTTCAGGGAAGGACAAGGGTAAAGAAAAGATGTAGGAATAGTTTGCAAGGAGCAGACTTTGCTTTATGATTAGTTTAATTACTGTTATGTAATATGAACCCTAATGACTATTCTAGGGTATGTTTGTATGATTTTATTAAGGTTATCGAATCTTAGGACTAGTAACACCTTTTGAATGAACGACATACGTTTATTATATTCTGCATTTAGTTATTGTATGTTGTTTAGAGGTGGATATTTGTATTGTATAGTGACGACCGAATCGTGGTTAGAGAACCCGAATTTGGGGGTGTCACAGTTCCCCTGCACAAAGTTCACATATGACTGCTACCTGTTGCATGTTTCCCATTAACATGGTATCCAACCTCTTATGTAATGCTGCTAGTTGGGCTGATATAGCTGTCATATTATCCACTTGCAGCACACCTGCTGCTGTGGGCTGAGTCATTTTTTTAATCTTCCACTAATAGCCATTTGAAGCCATTGTGTCTATCAATACCCATGCCTCCTCAAATTTCTTAGTCATAAAAGCTCCACCTGAGGCTGCATTGATGCTAGTCCGTATCTGACTAGATACCCCATTGTAAAAGATATTAAGCTGCATCCAGTGCGGGAGTCCATGATGTGGGCATTTTCTCAGTAGTTCCTTGTACCGTTCCCATGCTTCATACAGTGGCTCCCCTTGCATCTGTGCAAAATGAAGATATCTCCATTCTCATCTTATGTGTCTTCGATGGCGGGAAGAACTTGGCAAAACAATTCTGCGCCAGATCATTCCATGTAGTGATTGACCCCGGTGGTTGGGAATGGAGCCAACCCTTCGCCTTGTCTTTGAGTGTGAACGGGAATAACCTCAATTTGATCACATCATCTTTCACTCCGCTGCACTTAAAGGTATCACAGATTACTATAAAGCTGAAGATGTGTTCGTGTGGGTCGTTATTTGGAAGACCCCCAAACTGGCAATTATTCTGCACCATCTGTATTGTGCCAGGCTTGATCTCAAAATTGTTCGCATTGATTGCCGTCCTAGCTATACTCGAGTGAATTTTTGAGATCTTTGGTGTAGCATAATCCATCAGTGGTTTGTCTTCCTGTTCAGCCATGTTTGTTCTAGGTGTTTCAAATTCTACTCGATTCTTTACAATCCACTTAGTTAGCTTCTGAAACCGTTTGTCAATGTCGTCCTCAAACGGGAACAACTCTGGCTTTTTTGACCTAGTTTGTATGCACTAATCGAATATACCTGAAATAACCAAACAAACAAAAATAAATAAGTAAATAAGAATAAGAATATATATATATATATATATATATGTTTAACTAAAACTGATCTAATTAAACTACTATTATAAGTAATAAACGCAATTACTGTCCCCTACAACGGCGCCAAAAACTTGTTGGGTATTTTCTATATTCGCTACACGCAAGTGTATGTGATCCACAAATAATATAATGATAAATCTTATATCGTTCTAACAGAGACAATAATTCCTATTTAATCTAACAAGTACCCATTTTATACTATCTCAGCTTTATTAAACTAATGATTAAAAGATGTTTTTATAACTAAAGTTACTACGTAATCAAATTCGACACTGACTCAAGTTTTTCACAAGTTTTTGAAAATTAAGCCTACAACTTCACTTATTATTTCACTTCAGACAATATCCTTTTATCCAGTTTATTTTAATTACTCCAAATTATTAATTAAGAACACTGAAGCAGATATAACCACCTCTCGATGCATTATACCCATACTCACTCACATCCACAGATGATAGAATTAAGCAAGACACCCTAAATAACTAATTCACTATATCTCTATGTGAATTACAATTAAATAAGGTTTAAAAATCAAGTTCTTATTAGATTACATATGGCGTAAAGGAATATCTCTATCCTAAACATGAATCATGAATTCCATCTACGCAGAAATCACAAACATATGTCACTATGGCAAGTTCTAATCCCATATGTCCTCTCTCGATTTCATATGGGATAACAGATAATTGTTGATCATACAATTATATAAGTTAAGCACAACACATAGCAAATAATCCGAGAATAACATCCATAAACTGAATCTAAGAAGATTTAATCATCCATTACATAAAAAGATCTGTCATAGGCTTAAATAAGTAATTAGTTCATAACGAATGAATAAAAACCCATATTCCACAGAGTATTAATCATAATGAATAAAAAGTACGATGAATAGAGAAAGAACGGAATATGAAACACCTGTCGTTACTCGTCTCCACGTCGCTTCGCGTTCGTCCGAATATGATCTACTTCAATTCTCCTTGCAAAAATCCAAAACTAGGGCTTCAAGGTGGCTAGGTATCCTTCTCTATATCCATACAAGTCTTTTTTATATCATAATAACAACAGCCCTAATCATCTCTCCTCCTTGCTTCCACGACCAGCTCGACAAAGGAGATAGCCGCCTTGCATGCGCGCCTCCCCGCCCCAGCAAGGAGTTCATTTGATAATCACCCACCCCAGCGGGGATCTATACTGACCAGCTACTTGAAAGTCTGCATGGTGCTTGCTTCTTTCGTGTCCCACACAGCCTAATGAGACTTGCATGGATTTGATCTAATTGAAAGGCTGGCATGTGAATACCATATTAACCTTGGCCCACTTATCATCTTGCTTCATGATTTCGTAGGCAGCTCATTCACTAAATTCTTGGCCCACTTACATATATGCTGATTGCCATAATATTGCTTTGAAATCCATTGCGAGGAAACGTGGGCTCAACATATTTCTTTGCAAACTGCTAGGAACGTGAGCTGGTAGGACAAAACCTCCTCAACGCTGGAATGCATGAAAGGCGTGGCCCGCTTGATCATAAATTGGACAATTATGAGTTGAACTGCTAATTTGATTACTTGTTAACGTGAGCCTCTTTAGCCCATAATTGCCGAATTGGGTCAAACCCAAGTGGTACCAAATTGAGCTCTAATTTGTCCTGTTATGCCACTTTTGCATCCATTTTGTTTCCTACGAATATAACATAAATCCGAGTAAAATGCTAAGATAAATACTTGAAAACACCAAAACTCAAGGTATAATAAGTACCGATTCACATGTTATAAACCTACTCATCAAGAGCCCTCATATACCCCCAGGGGCAACAGTGGGGAAGAATAGAGAAAAAGGCCTGAACCCCCCCACCCCAGTCATCAACGATATCCCTGTAGTCCTGGTGCAAAGTATGGTACAGGGAGTGCACGTTGAACCAGTTCCCTCGAGGTTGTGTAAAGCCAAGAACTTGCATTCAAAACCAACCCATGTCAAAAACCTGTGCCCCGAGAATGGCAAAAGAAATAAAGAGAATCCAGAAAAGAAGAAAAAACTTCAAGTCACCTCATTAGCATGGAGAAACCTCGATGGATGAAGAATCAAGTCTCCTAGCAACTCCTGAGTCGGCACAACAATGTCAGGAAGTTCCGCACGTGGGGCCTGAGCCGGGGCAGGAGCAGCAAAAGAAGCCTGCTCATCATCAATATCAATCGGCTGCTCGTCCTAGGCTAGACGAATCACCGACTCTGTTAATCTGCGAGGCAGTCGAGCTGGACGTGGCTGAGGAACATCAGAAGCTCGCCTCCGTCTAACGCCTCAAACTACCCTACTTGTCATATTCCAAACTTTGAACAGAAATATTAATATAAACATAAAATATTAATATGTTTTATATCTTGTGTGATGTGTATTTAACTTTATTATTGGTATATATAATTATATATCAACACATAAGATATAACTATGTAAATAGATGTGTAAGGTTTTATAAGTAAAACCCTAATTTAAGAATTTAGCTAAATAAGTAATCCTAACCCTAATTGTTATAATACATGAAAATTATAACATAATACATTGATAATGTTATATATGATTATGAATATATACATATATTAATTTAATATGATGTATTAAAGATTTAATTGAAAAAGATTGTAAGAAAACCCTAATTAGAGATTAGGAAACCCTAACCTTAATTATAGACCCTAATTTAAATTAAAAACCCTAATTCTAAACTAACAAAACCTAATTGTTCATTATTATTTTTAAATTTTCTAAAGAGAATAGGAAATAACTAAATTACCTATGTATTTAAGTGGAAAAGTACTAAAATGCCCTTAGTACATGTAAAATTACCAAAATACCCTTATCTTGTTCTCTTATTTGTCACATGGCTCTAACACTCTTGGCATGACAACACACCATAATTAATTTCATAAATGAAGTAGGCTTAGTTGTCAATTAAGTAAAAAAGCTTAAGTCTTTACCCCACTTGAACTTTTCATATAAGGTTGGGTCATAAGAACATAAAGCCACAAATTTTATACTTAACATACACAACTAACTGACTCACAAACAGCTCTCAGCAAGCCAGAAATAGAATCAAGAAGGAAAGAATCAAAAAAGGACTCAAAAAGGGTAAAAACCCTAACCCTACTTAAATTTGGAATTAAGAAAATTTAATTATTGTTATTGTTGTTTAAGTATGTTCATTAAGTTGTTATTTAGTGTTCTGGGTTGATAAAACATGGATCTATTATATTTGAAAGCATCAAAATAGAGTTTTAAGCAAAACTGTCAAAGTTATAAAACAGGGTCTGACAACGAATGTCAGCCCTGGTAACTCGATACCTGTTTGTTGTTTAGATGTTCTGAAAGTTGTTAGTTGTAGTATGTAGTGTTGTAAGTAGCCTAGAAGTGATGGAATGACAATCAGAATAACAAATCGAGAGTTATAGAGGGTCAAAAGTCGTTGACCGATCATGACCGCCAGTTTTCTGGGCAACCCAGAAAGCTCAATAACATCGTCTGACAGATGGTTTGACCGCTTAGATCTTTCTCCTGTCAGTCTGTTTAAATGTTAGATGTTAGTAGAGTTATACCTTGTCAAAAGTATTACACAACCATAGCACTTTCAAGCCCTAGATAGTCACTGGCCGGAAGTTATAGGCGGTCAAACCTCATTGACCGTTAAGCTTAAGCGTTTTGGGTAACCCAGAAACTCATAAGCAGTGTCTGACAAGATTTTTGGAGGCTTAGATCTTGCTTCTTGTTGATATATGGACTCTGTGACTGCTCAAACAGTGTACCCTGGTAGTTAGTCTATAGAGCCCGACGACTAGAACACCCAAACATTAAACAGCCGGCAAGATATAAGATTCTAAAGGTCGTTGACCGACGTTGACTCTTCATTTCTGGGTAACCTAGAAATGAAGAACAACGTCGGTATGATGGTTTGACCGGCCGTGGGAACTTGTAGAAATGTTTTTAGGCACTGAAATGAACCTAGACGTATACTCCTACACTAGTACTACAACTTCATTACAACTAACTGCCCAGAAACCAATCCGATTGATGGCCAGATTGGGTCAAACGAGGGACTTGCGCGTTGACCAACGTGTTCTTGGCCCAGCCAAGAACACCTATTGCGACGAACATGAAATAAAAATTAATTAAAATAATTACAATAAATAAATATAAATATAAATAAATACTAAATAATTAATAAAAGATTATGAAAAATTATTTTTAATTATAATAAATAATTTTTAATATTTTGACATAAAATTTTATTAATATTTAATTTATTTAAATATTAATAATAATAAAAGTAATTAATAATAAATTACTTAAAAATAGTATTAATAGTTTAAAAATCATTTTAAATAATAATAAATTATTTTAAAATGATATTAATAATTTAAAAATCATTATTAAAAAAAAATTATTAAAAAAATAATATTGATGATTTAAAAATCATTTTAAATAGTTATTAAATATTTAAAAATATTATTAATAACTTAAAAATCATTTTAAATGATATTAAATCATTTAAAAATTATTTTGAGCATTTGGAAATTATTATAAATAATAACTAAAATATCAAAACAAGATATTAAAAAATTTTAAATAAAGTTTATCGAAAAACTAATTCGATAACTATTCAATGAAGCTATAAAATACCGATAGGACTCCAAAATCAACCTAGACACTAATAGTTTAATTAAAAATTAATTGTTATCATTTATAATGATTGCTTTAACATATATAGGTCGCGAGTATACTTTCAAATAGCTTTAGTAGCCGACCTTGATAAAGGCAAGTTTTTCTAACTTCATTTAATTTCAATATTAAATGCAAGTCTTGTATATTGATATACGAAATTGTTATAAACATTATTCATGATATTTGTGAATTGAAAAAGGTTACGACTTATTGTTCAAGCATAACCAAGACATATGAACTATATTTGTGTAAATTGTTTTGATTTGCTATCAAAGCATAAACTGTGGAAAAACCAATGTTGTTTGGTATATATTTATAATGTCCTTGTTGGATTGGTAGGATGATATGCATACTCCTAGGATATGATTAGGCTGACTCCCTATGAGATATCCGAACAGAATTCCTATATGCCTTCATGACTCTTAGGAATGACAGAACTCCTATAAGTTTTTATGACTCTTAGGAATGATAGAACTCCTATAAGTCTTTATGACTCTTAGGAATGTGGAAAATACTCTGAACTAAATGTTCCTTCAATTCAGATATTGTGTGAGTATAAACTGTAACTCTTTAAAACTTGTTGAGCATTTTTAAGCTCATCCTTGCAAATATTCTTTTCCTTTGCAGCTGCATCTAATACCCCAGAAGGTTCAGGAAATCATACATGTGGATAAAAGTAAATCTATAAGAACGAATGTTTATTGTATTAAGACTAAGAATGTAATTTGGTATTTCTCTGATGTAATGGTTGAAAAATATGTAACCAGATATTATGATGATGTTAGTTATTAATTGAATGATTTTACATTATTAATGAATAGTATCAAGAACAGTATCTATATGAACTATACATCTGAATGAGGGTATTAAATGATCTGAAGAGTTCTGTAAGCACTGAGGTCGCCCCTCAGTTCCAAGAATAATTTTATCATTTGTACTGTGAATGTCAGATAGATAGGAATTATTGATATGCAAGAAATATCTGTAAGATCATAAATCTATACATCCAAGTTAGGGTATCCAGATATGGTAATTGTTCTGACGAGAACTCTTAACTGATTGGGATACTGTGAATTTTGGATTTATAGAAGTTATTATCTTATAGAATATTTACGTGAGCACCAAATCTCCTACAGAAAATGTAGAGAATTTGGGAGCGTCACAATTTGGTATCAAAGCCTTAGGTTAAAAACCTTAGAAGGAAACCCTTAGGCTATAACCTCGGAAGTATTTAAACGATAAAGGAGATAAGCTCAAATAGGGTTATTACGAGAGGGGGAAAGTTATTAGGAAAGTTAATAGATTAGAATACTAATAAATTATTAAGTTATGATTCTTTAGATACTAATGGATTTTATAAATCTGATTGTAGGATGTCAAAAGAACGTCAATTGATTGTGGCAAAGCCAGTCATTAATGTAGTACCATTGCAGATGGTACTCCCTAGCCATAATTGGATAGAGTGGAAAGGGTCTTCATGAGCTAGTGTCACCCAAGAAGTCGAGTACTTGGAAAAAAGGTTGCAGAAACTGGAGAAGATGATGGAAAAACTGAAGAAAAAGATAGCAACAAAGAAGAAGGAACTATAAATTAGGGGAATTTCATAATATAGCAAGCGATAGTGATAAATCGCTAGTCGGATATTCTATGTAGTTTATTTTATGTCATGTGTAAAACTAGTGATCTAGAATGAGTCACTAGATATGTATATATAGACTTGCAATGTGAAATACAAATTTCTATTTATCAAACTGAGATGTTTAATTATTGAACTGGTATTCATACTTAGTTATTTGTTATATTTAGATAAATGGCACACAGAAGAAGAACTCGTGGAGAACTTGGGCAAGAACAGTCAGAGGAAAATCCAACCCAAACCCTGGTAAATATTTTGGTGGGAGCTTTGCAAGGAAGGCAAGCTAACGCGTTACCAGCTGCACCCAATAACCCAACCACAACTCAGTTTAAGGATTTTAAATTAGTGGGACAACCGAAGTTCAGAGGAATTGATGAACCACTAAAGGCTCAGTCTTGGATTACAGAGATGGAAAAGATGTTTAAAGTAACAAAGGTGAATGACTACCAAAAGGTAGATTTTGCCGCTTTCTTTTTAAAGGAAGCTAACCACTGGTGGGAAGTAAACAAGGGGAGAGCTGGAGAAGGTGCCACTAATTGGGACAAGTTCAAAGAGTTTTTCTTTGCCAATTACTTTCCAACTTCGATGCAGGATCGTATAGAGGTTCAATTCTTGGAATTGAAACGAGGGAAGATGACGGTAACACAATATGCAGACAAATTCAACGAGTTGTCTAGGTTCGCATCACATCAAGTAGATATCGAGGCAAAAAAGACAAGGAGGTTTGAAGGGGGGCTGAAACCCCAAATTCAGAGCAGAATATCGGCATTTTAGGTGAAGACTTTTGCGCAGATCTTGGAAAAGGCCATTATAACAGAAAAGGAAGGAGAGGCTTTATTGCAGTTCAATAAGGAGAAGAGGGTTATTACAGGAAAGGGCAACACGAGTGGGAGTAACAACAACAACAAGAGAAGGTGGGAGGTAGCTTTTCCAAACAACCTTGGAAAAGGAGGGTATAACCCTAACAACAATGTCAACAAAGGAGGGAACAACTACAACAATCAAAGGTTTGAGTGCTGTCAAATATGTGGAAAGAATTACAAAGGGGAATGCTATTTTAAAGGGACGTATTGTTATACCTGCGGAGAAGATGGGCATTATTCCAAATGGTGTCCAAGAAAGAAGGATAAGAGCAAGGGTGTCAAATGTTTCAACTGTGGGGCCGAGGGTCATATGTCTAAGTTTTGTCCAAAACCCAAGAAGGTGAATGTGGGAGGAGCTTAGAATTTTAATAATAACCCAGGAGCGGCAGCTGCAGAAGTTGCTCAGAATCGTCCGAATGCAAGAACTTTCAACATGACCGTGAGGGACGCTGTGGCAGCACAAGATGTGGTGACAGGTATCATACCAATTGATGATGTAAATGTTTATGTGTTATTCGATTTTGGTGCTTCTTGTTCGTTTGCATATGTTGATTTTGTTAAGAGATTAAAAATGCCATGTGAAGATCTAGTTGTACCTTTCAACGTAGAAATTGCTAACAAAGAAATGATCCCTGTTCATACAGTACATAAGAATTGTAGTGTAAAAATTCAGGGGCATACATTACCGGTAAACCTTATGCCTATATAACTAGGGGAGTTTGATGTAATCTTGGGGATGGACTGGTTGGGTAGGCATAAGGCAGTAATTGATTGTAAGCAGAAACAAGTAAGTTTAAGGACATCTTTCAAAACGAAGGTAATATTTAAGGGCAGTTGTTCACCAAAGCAAGTCCGATGTTTAACTATTATGCAAGCTAAGAGATTGCTTCGAAAGGGTGGTATAGGTTATTTAGCCTATGTGGTGGATACAAAGAAAGAATGGGGAAAGTTAGATCAAATACCTATAGTAAATGAGTTTCCAGACGTGTTTCTAAGTGATCTACCTGGTCTTCCACCTGACAGAGAGATTGAGTTTGTGATTGACCTTGCACCGGGTACAGCACCAGTTTCAAAGGCACCTTACAAGATGGCACCGGTAGAATTGAAGGAGTTGTATGTTCAGTTGCAAGAACTCTTAGACAAGAAGTACATACAACCTAGTGTTTCAACCTGGGGAACACCTGTGTTGTTTGTAAAGAAGAAGGATGGGACGTTAAGATTGTGTATAGATTATCGGGAGATGAATAAGTTGACCATCAAGAATAAGTACCCTTTACCAAGGATTGATGATTTGTTTGATCAATTAAAAGGAGCTGAGCATTTTTTAAAATTTGACTTACGATCGGGTTATCATCAACTGAAGGTAAGAAAAGAAGATGTACCAAAGACCGCCTTTAGGACCCGATACGAACATTATGAGTTTCTTCTGATGTCCTTTGGGTTAACAAATGCACCAACAGCTTTTATGGACTTAATGAATCGAGTATTTAAGTCATGCTTGGATAAATTTATGGTGGTGTTTATTGATGATATCTTGATATACTCTAAGACACGGGAGGAACATGCGGAACACTTGAGAGTGGTATTAGAGATATTAAGAAAGGAACAACTTTACGCAAAATTTTCCAAGTGTGAGTTCTGGTTAGAGGAAGTCCGTTTCCTAGGTCATGTAATTAATAAGAATAGGGTGGTAGTGGATCCAGTAAAGATAGAAACAATCATAAATTGGGATCAACCAATAACACCAACAAAAGTTCGCCATTTTCTTGGTTTGGTAGGGTATTATTGTTGTTTTATAAAAGATTTTTTCAAAATAGTGACCCCGCTAACCAATTTAACTGGAAAGACTGTGAAGTACAATTGGACGGACAAGTGTGAAGAGAGTTTTCAAGAGTTGAAGAAATTGTTGAGTAGGGCACCAGTATTATCATTACCAGATGATATTGGGGGTCTTGTGGTTTATAGTGATGCTTCACACAGGGGTTTAGGATGTGTGTTAATGCAACATGGGAAGGTGATCGCCTATGCTTCGCGACAACTTAAAGATTATGAGAAAAGGTATCCTACTCATGATCTGGAGTTAGCCGCAGTAGTTTTTGCTTTAAAAATTTGGCGACATTATTTGTATGGGGGAAAGTGTGAGATATACACAGATCACAAAAGTCTGAAGTATACTTTTACACAGAACGAGCTGAACATGAGACAGAGAAGGTGGTTAGAGTTAATCAAGGACTTTGATTGTAAGATCCTATATCATCCTGGTAGAGCCAACGTAGTGGCAGATGCATTGAGCCTGATGAATCAAGAGGTTGAATATCATCATAAACAACGAGGTACTGATAAAAAAGTTTGAAAAACTCAAGGTTAAAGTAAGAGCTCTAACTAACTCTAACCAGAAGCTATTTGTGATAGAGCCAGCCTTAACTTTAATGGATAAAACCAAGGAGATGCAAGAGAATGATGAAGTATGTCAGAAATGTAAGGCTGAGATAACTCATGAGAAGAACATTAAGTTCCGACTGGATAAAGAGGGAGTACTGAGGTATGAGGATAGAGTGTGAGTTCCAGCGGTACAGGTATTGAAAGATAAAATCTTAGCAGAAGCCCATAATTCCAAGTTTACTGTACACCCGGGAAGTACTAAGATGTATAAAGACTTGAGTCAACATTTTTGGTGGTCGAATATGAAAAGAGAGATAGCAGAATGGGTAAGCAAGTGTCTCACATGCCAGAGAGTTAAAGTCGAGCAACAACGACCAAGTGGATTGCTACAACCACTATCGATTCCTAAATAGAAATGGGAGCACATCACCATGGACTTTGTGGTAGGACTTCCTGTCACTCAGAAAGGCCACAATGCTATTTGGGAATAGTTGATCGTCTCACCAAGTCAGCCCATTTTCTACCTATCAAGGTTACTTATAATCTCGATCAGTTGGCAAAGTTATATATAAAAGAGATTATTTCTAGACATGGAGTTCCTGTATCCATAGTGTCAGACAGAGATCCACGATTTACTTCAAACTTTTGGAGGAGTCTTCAGGCACACGTGGGAACCCAGCTGAAGTTGAGTACAGCATATCACCCGCAAACCGATGGACAAAGTGAGAGAACCATTCAGACGCTGGAAGATATGTTGAGAACCTGCATTATGGATTTTAAAGGGAGTTGGGAGGATCAGTTGCCTTTGGTAGAATTCACGTACAACAACAGTTATCATGCTAGTATTGGAATGCCACCATATGAAGCCTTGTATGGTAGGAAATGTAGAACACCTTTATGCTGGGATGAAGTTGGGGAAATCAAATGCTTAGACCTGAGTTAGTTCAATAAACCACTGAGAAGATTCGAATTATATGACAACAGCTGCAAGCATTTCAAGACCGACAGAAGAAATATGCAGATCAACACAGACAGCTAAGAGAATTTAGTGTTGGGAGTCTGTATTTCTGAAAGTGTCTCCTTGGAAAGGCAAGATTTGTTTTGGTAAAAAGGGAAAGCTAAGCCCGAGATTCATTGGTCCATTTCAAGTATTAAGGAAAATAGGTGAGGTAGCCCTACCCCCAGAGTTAGGACACATCCATAATGTGTTTCATGTGTCTGTGCTACGACTATATAAACCTGATTATAAGCATGTGATAAACTATGAACCTGTTCAGATAGAGAAAGATTTATCGTATGTAGAAGTTCCGGTACAGATAGTTGATCAAAAAGAACAGGTGTTGAGAATAAAGTTATATCATCGGTTAAAGTAATCAAGAAGAATCATGATATTGAAGAAGCTACATGGGAGCTGGAGGATAAGATGCGAGAAGATTTCCCGTAGTTGCTTTCATAGGGTGTAATTTCAATTTCGGGACGAAATTCTTATAATAGGGGGTGATTGTAATATTCCAAACTTTAAACAGAAATATTAATATAAACAGAAAATATTAATTAGTTTAATATCTAGTGTGATGTGTATTTAACTTTATTATTGGTATATATAATTATATATCAACACATAAGATATAACTATGTAAATAGATGTGTATGGTTTTATAAGTAAAACTCTAATTTAAGAATTTAGCTAAATAAGGAATTCTAACCCTAATTGTTATAATACATGAAAATTATAACATAAACATTGATAATGTTATATATGATTATTAATGTATACATATATTAATTTAATATGATGTATTAAATATTTAATTAAAAAAGATTGTAAGAAAACCCTAATTAGGGGTTAAAAAACTCTAACCCTGATTATAAACCCTAATTTAAAATAAAAACCCTAATTCTAAACTGACAAAACCTAATTGTTCATTATTGTTTTTAAATTTTCTAAAGAGAATAGGAAATAACAAAATTACCCTTGTATTTAAGTGGGAAAGTACTAAAATGCCCTTAGTACATGTAAAATTACCAAAATACCCTTATCTTGTTCTCTTATTAAAACAAGATAGGAACAAATCTTTTGCTTGCAAGCAAAAGATTTGTCACATGGCTCTAACACTCTTGGCATGACAACACACCCTAATTTCATAAATGAAGTAGGCTTAGTTCTTAAATAAGTAAGAAAGCTTATGTTTTTACCCCACTTGAACTTTTCATATAAGGTTGGGTCATAAGAACATAAAGCCACGAATTTCATACATAACATACACAACTAACTGACTCACAAACAACTCTCAGCAAGCCAGAAATAGAATCAAGAAGGAAAGAATCAAAAAAGGACTCAAAAAGGGTAAAAACCCTAAACCTACTTAAATTTGGAATTCTAAAAATTTAATTATTGTTATTGTTGTTTAAGTATGTTCATTAAGTTGTTATTTAGTGTTTTGGGTTGCTAAAACATGGATCTATTACATTTAAAAGCACCAAAATAGAGTTTTAAGTAAAACTGTCAAAGTTATAAAACAGGGTCTGACAACGAATGTCAGCCCTGGTAACGCGATACCTGTTTGTTGTTTAGATGTTCTGAAAGTTGTTAGTTGTAGTATGTAGTGTTGTAAGTAGCCTAGAAGTGATGGAATGACAATCGGAATAACAAATCGAGAGTTATATAGGGTCAAAAGTCGTTGACCGAGCATGACCGCCAATTTTCTGGGAAACACAAAAAGCTCAAGAACACCATATGACAGGTGGTTTGACCGCTTAGGTCTTTCTTCTGTCAGTCTGTTTAAATGTTAGATGTTAGTAGAGTTATACCTTGACATAAGTACTACACAACCATAACACTTTCAAGCCCTAGATAGTCACTGGCCGGAAGTTATAGACGGTCAAACCTCATTGACCGTTAAGCTTAAGCGTTCTGGGTAACCCAGAAACTCATAAGCAGTGTTTGACAAGATTTTTGGAGGCTTAGATCTTGCTTCTTGTTGATATATGGACTCTGTGACTGCTTAAACAGTGTACCTTGGTAGTTAGTCTATAGAGCCCGACGACTAGAACACCCAAACATTAAATAGCCAGCAAGCTATAAGATCGTAAAGGTCGTTGACCGATGTTGACTCTTCATTTTTGGGTTACCCAGAAATAAAGAACAGCGTCGGTATGATGGTTTGACCGGCCGTGGGAACTTGTAGCAATGTTTTTAGGCAATGAAATGAACCTAGACGTGTACTTCTACACTAGTACTACAACTTCATTACAACTAACTGTCCAAAAACCAATCCGATTGATGGCCAGATCGGGTCAAACGAGGGATCTAGAGCGTTGACCAACGTGTTCTTGGCCCAGCCAAGAACACCTATAGCGACGAACATGAAATAAAAATTAATTAAAATAATTACAATACATAAATATAAATATAAATAAATACTAAATAATTAATCAAAAAATTATGAAAAATCATTTTTAATTATAATAAATAATTTTTAATATTTTTACATAAAATTTTATTAATATTTAATTTATTTAAATATTAATAATAATAAAATTAATTAATAATAAATTACTTAAAAATAATATTAATGGTTTAAAAATCATTTTAAATAATATTAATGATTAAAAAATCATTATTAATAAAAATAAATTATTGAAAAAATAATAGTAATGATTTAAAAATCATTTTAAATAGTTATTAAATATTTAAAATTAATATTAATAACTTAAAAATCATTTAAAATGATATTAAATCATTTAAAAATTATTTTGAACATTTGGAAATTATTATAAATAATAACTAAAATATCTAAACAAAATATTAAAATTTTTTAAATAAAGTTTATAAAAAAACTAATTCGATAACTATTCAATGAAGCTATAAAATATCGATAGGACTCCAAAATCAAACCAGACACTAATAGTTTAATTAGAAATTAATTGTTATCATTTCTAATGATTGCTATAATATATATAGGTCGCGAGTATACTTTCAAATAGCTTTAGTCGCCCCTCAGTTCCAAAAATAATTTTATCATTTGTACTGTGAATGTCAGATAAATAGGAATTATTGATATACAAGAAATATCTGTAAGATCATAAATCTATACATCCAATTGAGGGTATCCAGATATAGTAATTGTTCTGACGAAAACTCTTAACTGATTGGGATACTGTGAATTTTGGATTTATAGAAGTTATTGTCTTATAGAATATTTACATGAGCACCAAATCTGCTACAAGAAATGTAGAGAATTTGGGGGCAGCACTACCGGGTCTGTCTCGGTCCATCACTGGAAAAAATCTTTAAATCACCTCAGAAAGGGTGTGGTAAGCCTAAAACCTATGGCTTATTAATTTAAACCAATATTTTATGCATTTCTAAGTCCTAGAACATGCATGGGTCAGTCAAAATCCCCAGTATAGTCAAAACTGCATATATTTTTTTCAAAAGCTAAATCCTAAAAATGTGCACGGGTCAGTCAAAAATCCCCAGTATAGTCAAAATTACATGTTTATTAAATGCTCGGGCTTTTGAAAAAAATTCGTCAGTCTCCTTTGTAAAATGGATTGTCCGCATGCACACAGGCATGTCTAGGTGGCCATTCAGTAGCACACCTTCCCAAAAATAAGAACAGTTCATATTTATGAAATAAATTCAAAAATAAACTTCACATGGTAGCCAAATTACTATGGACATTTTTAGTTAAAAATCCAGGCTCACTAGGCCTCATAAAGGATGATTAAACTGATCAAAAAGAGCAAAATATGACTGTTTTAGAATATGAATTTTCTTACATTAAAATGTACATTACAGTAAGATATGCATACTTATGAGGGCAGAAAATGTTTAGCATGTCATATATGTATACATTTTTTATACATTGCGTCTAAGAGCACCCTACGTGGTTTACATACTTTTAACAGTCAAAACTTGCAAAAAAAGGATGTAAAACGTTACCTGCGATGCGCTGAATGTGTGGGAGCTGACAGAATCATTAAAAGGCTGCCCGAACTTTGTAGATTTGAAAAAGAAAATTGGATTCCATTTGGAACTCGAAATGAAACTGATTTCAAATGAATTCCCGCAACAAATATAAAGCCACAGGTAGAAGCGGGCCCCGCTCCCTCCATCTTAGTTCGGTTCGAGTTGAAACAAAGTTTATATGAGCTGAGAAGTCAAATCTGAGAAAAAATCACTACGCGATTGAGCGGTTTATCCTGAAATCCTGCGTTTAAGTAGCGTAATCCTGACAGAAAGGGGAACTCCCTGAAAAACCTTGGTATTCATCCCGAAACAATGTCTGGGGATCAATAATGAAGAATACTGAAAAGCTGCCAAAAAATTACGTAAAACTGACAAAAATGCCACTTTCGAAGCGTCGGGCACTGACCGATGATAGTTTAGCCGTAGGCACAACATCAACTAAGCGTCGGGTACTGAGCGATGACAGTTCAGCCATTGGCACAACCCTAACGAAGTGTCGGGTACTGACCGATGAAAGTTCAGCCATTGGCACAAACGCAGTGAAGTGTCGGGAACTGACCGATGACAGTTCAGCCGTTGGCACAACACCAGCGAAGCGTCGGGTACTGACCGATGACAGTTCAGCCGTTGGCACAACACCAGCGAAGCATCGGGTACTGACCGATGACTGTTCAGCCATTGGCACAACCCCAGCGAAGCATCGGGTACTGACCGATGACAGTTCAGCTGTTGGCACAACAACAGCGAAGCATCGGGTACTGACCGATGATAGTTTAGCCATTGGCACAACACCAGCGAAGCGTCGGGTACTGACCGATGATTGTTCAGTCGTTGGCACAACCCCAGCGAAGCGTCGGGTACTAACAGAGGTAGTTCAACTGTTGGCACAACCCCAGCGAAGCATCGGGTACTGACCCATGATAGTTCAGCCATTGGCACAACCCTAGGGAAGTGTCGGGTACACACCGATGACAGTTTAGTCGTTGACTCAATACCAGCGACGTCTAAGCCATTGACGCCCGCGAAGCATCGGGAGTTGATCCGGTGACGGAAGTAATATATTAATCCATCCTCAACGATGGAATCTGTTATACACATCATCAGAGGGAGTACCAAGAAGGATTGGTGTGTCAAACCCCTGTTGCTAACTACCGGTGTAAATTATCGTTAGGATAAGCATCAAAAATGCCCACTAAGGTAAATCTGCAACAAAGATATATCCCCAGTGGAGGGCCTTCAAAAATATACAACAGCATCAACCGAAAGGAAATATACTCCAACGAAGAATATCGACGAATGAGGGAAAACCCTTGGTCTCAAACCAAGAATTCACCTAGGCTATCATGAGTAACGTCATCCCCAGCAGAAAGTGATGAAAATAGTTCACGGTAGTGTATTAGTGACATCCCCCGCAGAATGAGACGAGAACAATCTGTGACAGCAGCTTAACTCTAATAACCTGACAATGGATGTCCTACTAGCAACCGACTGATAATGCTGCAACAAGGGTTATCACGGGTGACGTTATCCCCAGCAGAAACTACCGTAATCAATCAGTGATAACCCTACCCCCTCGAAGGTATCTAACATTCATCGTGTATCCTGCCATGAATTGCTTTGCCTTTGCATTTGCATTTCTCGTGTCTACTAATCTTTATCCTATTCATTTCACTACATTACATGAACATGATAAAGAGGGGCATCTGTAGACACTCAAAATTTCCTTTCCCTGTTACTAACATTGTAGGAGGGCAAAACTATCTTTTAAAATTAACCTCGGTCTCAATACCGAGCCATCAACACAACCTCGGTCTCAATATCGGGCATTCAAATCAACCTCGGTCTCAATACCGGGCCATCAACTCAACCCCGGTCTCAATACCGGGCTGTCAGTTCAACCTAGGTCTCAATATCGGGCCGTCAATTCAACTCCGGTCTCAATATCGATTCGTCAATTCAACCCCGATCTCAATACCGAGCGTAAATTACATCACGGTCTAAATATCGAGCCGTCAGTTCATCCCCAGTCCTTCAATTCAACCCCGGTCTCAATATCGGGCCATTAAATCAACCCCGGTCTCAATACCGGGCAATCAACTCAACCCCGGTCTCAATACCAGGCCATTAAATCAACCCCGATCTCAATACCGGGTCCTCAAATTAACCCCAGGCTCAATTTTGGGCCATTAAATCAGCCCCGATCTCAACCCGAGAAGTACAGGTCAGCCCCGGTCTCAACCCGGGAAGTACAGGTCAGCCTCGGTCTCAACCTAGGAAATACAGGTCAACCCCGGTCTCAACCCGGGAGGTACAGGTTAGCCTCGGTCTCAACCTGGGAAGTATAGGTTACCCCCGATCTCAACCCGGGAGGTACAGGTCATCCCCGGTCTCAACCTGAGAAGTATAGGTCAGCCCCGATCTTAACCCGGGAGGTATAGGTCAGCCCCGGACTCAACCCGGGAGATGCAGGTCAGCCCCGATCTCAACCCGGGAGGTCAGGTCAACTTTAGAAACAATCCTGAAGCAGCACAACATCTCCAGAGGAAAACCTGGAATGACCAATTCAACTACGGATACAACACTGAGGACAAACAGACTCGAATGGGATCCAAGCCTTGGAAACAACCCCAAAAAGTCAGCCAAAGGCCATGCCAGCACTAAGGGCAACCACGGGAGGGGAAAAATGGTCATTTTACCTACTCTAAGCCAATTTAGTCAAACTCAAGCCGAATTGATTCCACCAAAGTCAGAACGAACCATAACGATGATCTCGAGTGCAAACAGCGCAAGGTAGCTCAACGAATAAACTGCGGGGAATCGAAGACCTGGTTATATACCCGTCTTCTTGGACCCGAGAAATGTTTTATCTCATGTCATTGTGACACTCTCGACGAGGGCTTTTCGAAAAGGTACAGCACCCCTCAAACGGAAGCTCCGATCAAAAGTTAGAAAGTTTCGACTTTAACCTCGCGTTGCTCAGAGTGCATGTACTTTGAGACAATGAAACCCACAGCGGGGCCCATGCCACATGGAACCGCACCTCTATCTGCGACTGCCTCATGTAGAGTGGAGGCTCTTGGGTTTATAAATAAGTGGTGACCCCCAGTTTATTTAATAATTCAAAAACGCTTTGAACCCCTGCCTATTTGGATTTCCAGCTATTTTCTTGTCTTCCAAACCCAAATTTTTTCACTCTAACACATGGATATACCCACATACTACCACATATCAGAAAATAACGGTAGATTTGGACGTTTAAAGCCTACGATTTGTGAAAAAGCCTGTGTAGCGGTCTATTGTGAGTATTTTTACGATCAGAAAGTTATTCTTACTTCTTCGCACTTTTATACACTTGCATATCAATTTTTGTTTTCTAAATATGCCTGGAACTCAGTTCCGTGGCCGTTTTTGTTAAATTTTGTAACATTTTAGTACCTAAACGCATTTTCTGGCATTTCTACAACTCGAATTGATGATCCGTCGCTTCTGTGATAACCCAGATTTTCAATCATTATTAAAATAAGAATTTAATAAATAAAATTATTGTTATGAGATGTTTTGAGATTGAGTAATTAAACATATTTGTTATATATTTTGAAATAAATAATTTGGTGTGAAGAGATTATGTGTGAATATAGAAGAGAAATATATATATATATATATATATATATATATATATTCATATATTGAGAAAGTGAGGTTTAATAGTTAATTTAATTAAGTTAAAAATTATGTTATGAAATAATATAATTTGATTTTCATGCCTTGATTGGCGATGGAATTGTTATGAATTAAATTTCTTAAATGTGAGTAATTCACTTAATTAAAATAAGGAATTAGTGTAAGCGTATTTATTTTAATAAATGAGGAGGTAATATATTACATATGAGTGTAATATAACAAAGTTAAATAAGGAATTAAAGGTATATAATATAATTTATATTTCTAGTTTATGTGTTCTTGAGTTTTCTTTTAAAACTAGAGTTTTGGTTAACGAATTTGTGGGTTATGATGTTATATATGTTATTAGATATTTATAATTTGATAATGGTCATCTAGAAATGATTTTTCAGAAATCAAATTCATGTATTTATGCTAAAGAAAATGAATTTGGATTTTGATGGTAATGTGTGTTTTGGTTTACTTTGAGACTAAGATTAATGATGAATTCGTGATGAAAACTTTAAATTGATGGTTGATTGTTGTTCTCCTCTGTAAAACGAAAACAACGCAACTTGAACGGATCAAGTTGGTTAAGAAACGAATTCGTGGTGGATGATTACACTAAACATGTTAAAAATATAAAAAATTAGTATAAACCAAGTCCCACATCGACTAAATTGAGAACCTTATTCTTTTCTAAATCTATAAATAGAAGGGCTTGGCCCTTTGTTTCATTCACCAACAATAAGGCCTCCAATTTTGAGAAAGGTTTTGTTGTGGGAGGACTTTTTATAAAGACCTCCTTAGTTAAATTTTGGCGTCAAGTGCGTAGGCAGTTTGTGGAACTCATATTTTCGGGGCACGTGAAGTGCAGATAGCTGTAAGCTGTTAATCTGTTATTGGTATACAACAATCAAGGAAAGTCTTTCAATTCTTATTTGCTATGTGTAATTGATGATGAATTGTTTTAATCTGTATTGCAAAGATATTACATATGTTGTGAGCATGAAATGTTAAAGTCGATTTATGGCTACATTGATTGAGTAAAGAATGTTGATTGAGTAAGGTACTCAATCTTTATACTTGTTATGTGAATTAAAGCATGTATAATATGTTAGTCTAATGATTATACTGTATAGGATGAGCATGTTATTTATGTGCTACGTGATGCATGAAAACTGTTAGATCTTGCTGAGCTGTCGAGCTCATTCTTGCAAAATAACCATTTTGTAGGTCAAGAATTCAAGGTAATGAAACGTGCTAATTGAATGATAGAGATCAATAGTGATTCAAGAAGATTATTTGCTTTTAGATGAGAAATATATTTGATGATTTGGATGTATTATAATTGTTGAGTTGTAAGTTAAGTTGTCTGATGTATAATGGATATTGATTTGTAATGTAAGATTTTGTTTATACCTCTAGTGAAGCGAATCAAAAAGGTAGATTTGATTCAAAATATATAAATGATAAAGGTTGAGTTTCATGGTAATGAAGAAAGAAAAATATAAAAGTTTTAATAATTCCATATTTTATTGAGTTTAATACCGATTAATGATGTAAAGTTAGAAGTTCGATGTATTGTTAATTGTGACAACCCGAATTTTCAAAATTATTATAATAAGAATTTAATAAATAAAATTCTTATTACGAGATATTTTGAGTTTGGATATGTGTATATATGTGATGAAGTATATGATGTGGTGTGAATATAGAAGATATATATATATATATATATATATATATATATATATTCATAGGTTGGAGGAATGAGGTTTAGTAGTTAATTTATTTTAACTATTAAAGAAGGGAAACGAAATTGTTTGAAAAGGAAATTAAGTTAATTAAGTTGGAAGTTATATTACTGAATAATATAATTTGATTATTATGCCTTGTTGGCACTATAATTGTTATGAATTAAATTTCATAAATAATGAGAGTAATTCACTTAATTAAAATAGTGAATTACTGTAAATATATTTATTTTAATAAAATGAGAGGGTAATGTGTTACATATAAATGTAATATGTTAATGTAATTTGATTGAGAATTTCGTAAATAGTTATGATAATTATCGAGTAAAATAAATATTTTAGTTGAGATATTTATTAAATAAAGTAAATATTTGATGGAAATTATTGTGGAATAATTTATTCATGTATGATGATATTAAGTAAATTGATGATAAATAATTTTATAATCGGTGCGTATTTTATTACGCTAATGGAATGACAATGCTCTAATTTAATTAAATAATTAAATTAGAGGATGAATGATTTATTAAATAAATTTATTATGTTGATAAGGAGTGATTTGATAAATTAAGTGATTAATAAACCCAATGTAACTTAATATAAAATTTTAAGGTTGGTTTGGCTATGTGTGACAAATGTACCATATAATAGAGGAATATTAAAATAAAATAAAAAGAGATTTTGGGTTCTAGCCAAACATAGCCTAGAGACCCTTTGTATTTTCTAACTGCTGAGACTCTAACTGAGGTCTAAGTAAATATACGTAACTTATCAATACCTATATATAAAGGCATCACAGCCGATCCTCAATTGAAAATTTTATTGAGTTAACCCTTAATTAATTAAGGGTTAACTCGGTTAATTTGGTAACTCAGTTGGGTTCCTCCGTTTACCTCTTTCTCTTCATCTCTTTATCAGTCTTCATCCGAATCGATTCCTTTTCCTCCTCCAAATTCGGCCTCGATCGTATCTCTTCATCTCCTCCTCAATAAATCCCATGTCGGTTTGATCTCTTCCTCCTCCCCTGTAAATCCCCTCAAATAGGCTCTAATCAATCTACACTCTCCTTAAAAGGTATGTTCTGTATCTCTCCCTTCAAGCTAACCAATTGAACAATTTCTCCGCTGCCTCTGCTTCTCAACTCGAAAAGAAGGAAAACAGGTAATTGATGATTATTTCCTTTGTTTTATTGAATTTTTTTTGATGTAATTGTAAGGTTTTTCAATTCCATTTATTCGATTTCGAGAACAAATCAGGTAATTGATGATTATTTCTTCCTTTGTTTTATTGAATTTTTTTGATGTTATCATTTCTCTTCAATTTCTTTCGATGTGGGGTTTCGAGTAATTTCATTTGCAATTTCTCCAAAATCTCTCCGTTGCAGGTTGATTGTGCTTTATTTTGTCTATAATTATTTTTTTCGTCTGAGCATCAGAGTTCCTTCATTTTTGGTTACCCAGATTATGCAAGAAAGTTTAAAAAAAGTAATATATCCATTTTGGTTTAGTTTATACTTTTAATTGAGTTCAGGGCCGGTCCTAAGAATTTGGAGGCCCTGTGAGAGGAAAAAATAGGGGCCCTCTTGCATATAAAAATACTAATTTTTTTATCAGCACAAATATATAAAGCACAATTTATATCAAAATTCATCATTAATTAAAATAATAAATGTCAACGTCAAGTAACAAAATTATCAATTAGAAAGAAAATATAGCTAAAACTTCAATAAATTATTAATTAAAAAGAAAAGGTAGCTAAAACTTAACTGGACAATAAACTTCACACGATCGCTAGCATCATTCTTGCATTTTTTGCTACAAAATCATCAATCAAACTTCGATAATCAATTTTCTACATATACACAAAAAAAAAATCGGGGCCCTGTGCGGTTGCTTCTTTTGCACCCTTTCAGGGCCGGCCGTGATTGAGTTTCTCCAATCAGCAAGCCAAAAACAATTATAAGCATTAAATTGAATTTTGTTTTGCTTTAAATCAATGGGTTTGTTGATGTTTACAATCACGTCGATTCTGCACTATGGCTTACTTAATGTTTGAAGTTTAATTGGATGTAAATTCTTTTTTAAAGTAAATGATTGTTTGAAAATTAAGAATAGTTAGCCAGGTTGTAATTGTTCAGTTGCAATTTTTCTATGCTTCAGTTTAATAATTAAAAAATTCGAAATGAAAGAATTCAAAGTTCTACATGGTTTCTGTTAACAGCTGTGGAAGTTTATTTCATAGTGTGAAGTATTATTTGATCTTAAAAGAAGATAGGTTTTTGAGCACATAATTCAACCATACTGACAACCTTTTGATTTCTCAGGTTAGCCCTTTTGAGTGTTTTGGAATTGCCAATCCTATATATTTAATAATTTATCAACTTCTACACTGGAGGTATAAAGAAAGAGAAATGTTATGAAAAAGGAGAACTATGTATGGCATCAAATCTATATATCTGCAACCAGAGGTGTGAATGGAAACAAACCAAGAGAACCATGAATAGGCTGAAGGGTGCTTTTACTCTGCAAATTAGTATTTACATTGATTCATAGATTGGACAATTTATAGTTTCTCAGTTTTTTTGGGAATTTAATAAATTTGAACAGTATTAGATCCGATCTACAAATCAGGATCATCTTTGTTTGGTGTGTTTTTTTGTCTGATTAGCTGTTGGAACATTTGGCAGCCAACATTTCTGATTAATCATTCTAAAAAATGGTATTGTGGATTTCATGTATATATATATGTATATATATATATATGTATGTATGTATATGCGTATGTTTATGTGAATTTATTGGGTTTATATGTTAAATTTTACTCTTTTGTTGCAGATCTGACATCGCTTCGTCCCTCTCTTTCCCGAACCACGCTCGATTTCAGTTTTGTGGTCTCAAAATCGCTCGATTGATCCGATTTATTCGATTTCAAGAACAAATCAGGTAATTGATGATTGTTTCTTTTGTTTTATCGAAATTTTGTGGTGTAATTTGTAGGGTTTTTCAATCCAATTTATTCGATTTTGAGAACAAATAAGGTAATTGGGTGGCTTTTATTCATTTTTCTTTTGCTCTGAAAGATGGTTAAAGGTTCAATTTTGATTTATGGCTGATTTCATTATGCCCTTTTCTTTTTTTGTGTATTTGGGATTTTTTCCTAAGATGGGTATTCTGGAATTATGGGTAATTTTGATTCTTTTTGGAGTTTATTTAGAAGTAGAGGTTTTTGGAGAATCGTATTGATGCTCTGGAATTATGGGTTTTTGCAGCTCACTGGAACACCCTGGCCTTGGTTCAAACTGTCTCTCAGGTACTATACGGGATGATCTGTTTTGGTAACAAATTTGACTACATTAAGTCTTCGCGATAATAGACTTTCTGGGCAGTTGAGCAACAAGTCGATTATATCCTTGCATATATTTGGAAAAGCAAACATTACATGTTTAATGAAATGCCAAAAAAGAATATAACTTGGTATTTGATAATACCTAGAATGTATTCATCCTCAAACAGTGCAAGTTAACTTGGTTGGCTTTCTTTTACAGATGCTGAATTTTGCTCCAACGATAAATTCTCTATGATTATAAGTTTCATATTATTGCAATTTTGAAAATTGATATGTAATTTTTTTTACTGTTGAGTACCCAGATATCATGTGTTTGGGATTCTCTATTTCTTTATTATTTGATAAAGGGTATAGAATGACTCATTCTAGCAAGGTCTAGAATGACTCATTCTAGCAAGGTCTAGAATGAATCATTCTAGCAAGGTCTAGAATGAATCATTTTATTCACTATTTCTGTAACGCCCCCAAAATAGGTCCAATCCACCCAACCCATTCTGGGTCGCCACGAAATACACTCAACAAAAATTTCAAATACAAATCTTCAAGTTCTAACTTTTTAAACTGTCGTACAAAATACGACCACAATTAAACTGTGAGTTTCAATACAAATACAGTGCCCATACTCCAAATCAATAATACGTTACAGAAAGGTACAGTCAATAACTGTTTTAGGAATTAAAATCTTTGAAAAATGTTCAAGGAAACCTTCGTACATGGGAGGCCATGCATCCATGTTATAATAGATATCGTAGGACTCGAGAATTATCCTTGGTTGACCCAATAGACCCCAAAGAAAAACGAGAAGATTACTATCTTGTTCATTCCAATGGTGGGTCTTCTCTTGCCATATAATTATCTCTGTTGTCTCAAACTGAGAATTATATTCTAACCGTACTCCAAGATTATATGGGTAGTGTTCATGGATATAATCAGCAAGTGGATGTGCACAACCATGTCTTATGATAACATGAAGTCGTATGTGGTTAGACATCTTGTATAATAGTGACAAAACACCCTTCCAAAGTTGGGTTCACCTCACCTAAGTCAGGTCACGAAAAACAACCGTTAAATGACGTATAAAATACGACGTACTTATCTAAAATTTTCAATAAAATTATTTTCATACTGTTTGGTGGAAAACTTCAACAGTTCTAGACCCTCGTTCTATTCCCCTGTTATCCCGCTCAACCCAGCTATACTCTTATTACCTGAAAGGAATTGTGAAGCAAAAGGGTGAGCACAAATAGCCCAGTAAAGAATATCATGACTAAAGATAATTAAATTATCAATAGTCTTCATCAGTGATAAATCAGAGATTTATAACATATGGTAGATGATAAAACTTTTCAACCATAGTTGCGGTGGAACGAGCAATCCATTAAAAGAGTCAAATAGACTATAATGTTTATTATCTTCTCCGTGTTAAAAGTCCACCAATAATATTTTATCCCTGTAACATCAATCAACAATTCCTGTCCACAATCATGTAAGTTCATGATTATAATTATCTTGATGAATTCTTCTTTGCACTCAGAACGAAGATAAATCTCATCACCTGTCTTTACCTGAAACATCAAAGATCATGGTTATACCAAATCACAGTTCATGTTCATAATCATGCTAATCAATTCATCTTTGCATTACAAGCCAAAGATATTCAATAATTAATCGTTCATCTTTGCACTACAGGCCAAAGATATTCACAAATCAACCGCTCATCTTTGCACTACAGGCCAAAAATATTCATATCTCAAAAAAATATCTAATCATTCCAGAATTTATATAACAATAATTATAATCATGTTAATCAATTCGCCTTTGCACTTAAGCTAAAGATATTCAATTGTAAATTCAATGGTCATGAACATACCAGTCAACAATTCATCTTTGCACTACTGGCCAAAGAGAAATCTATAGTCATGATCATACCAATAATCTACCCATCTTTACACTCAAGTCAAAGAGAAATTTCATCACCAGGATTATAAAAATGTTATATATGATAATAAAAATAATATGATCAAAACATCGATCTCCAAGTTCAAAAATACTCCATAATAATACTTTGTGGAGCAAAATTCAAAAATAAAGCTCAAAACTTAGATCCAATCAAAGATATGAACCTTAACAGGCAACTTGGACAAATAGAAGAAAATTTAATTTTTCGGTGAATAGTACCGTATAAGTGAATAGTGCCGTATACGTGAATAGTGTCGTATACGTGAATAGTAACCCCGACACAAAAAAGATAGAAATTTCATAAGAAAAATCATACTTCGTGAATAGTACCGTATTTGTAAATAGTGTCATATACGTGAATATTGTCGTATACATAAATAGTAACTCCGACGAAAAAAGTGAGAATTTCATAATAAAATCCATACCAATATTTTGGTATAATGATATTGAAAAGAATAACATCATTTATGTAAGAAATAACATCCCTTACCATCCCTTACCTCAAAAAGATTGTACCTCTGACTGGAATATCGGATATAATACCGAAGGAAATTTGCACTGAATACTAATACTCAAAGTATTGAAATACTCACAAAAATACGCTCGATATTATAGAGAGAGAAAACTTCTGATTCTGGTGTGATTTTTAATTCTAACCTAAGCACCCTACTTATAGGAAAAACTTAGGATGCCAAAGGAGACTAAAATAATAAAATATTATTATTTTTAAAAAAACTCCAGCCGCCGGCTGCTCTTCAAATTCAAATTTTTTTCAACAAAAGTGGGTCCCACCCATTAAATAATATTTATTTTCCGAAACTTCAATAATTCATAACAAATAGCCCCTTCGTCAGAAAAATACAAATTCTATGTCCTTTCATAGGAAATTTAATTCTCTACAACTTTGCAGAAAAAGTTTTTCCAAATTCCAAACATAAATTATCCGAAATCCATAAACAGATGATTTCTCACACCAAAATATTGATAAAAACTCATCAGCGCCAATTCCTTCTTTAATATCCACAAAATAAATATTTCCTTATCATATAAATCAATAATTAATTATTCACAAATAATATTATAGAACTACAATATTAACAACCAGGTCGTTCCCAGGACAGAGGGGCCTTCCGATAAGGACTTCTCCTTACTGGCGCGCAATTAAATAACCCCTCCTAGACAGAACTTCCTTAGACATTGTCAATAATGCTATCTAATAATATTATTCAAATAATATGAATTATTGAGTTGATAATGTGAAATACTGTGCAACAACAATTATTGAATCAATACTACAAAATATCAACTGTAGCCATTATTGAATCAATAATATAAAATAGCAACGTAGCAATTATTGAGTCAATAATATAAAATATTGAACAGTAATTACTGTAACAATAATTGAGTAATGGCTTCTCACGAAAGACTCAATAATTCGAAATACTGTGCAATACCGTGTGCTACTATGCAACACCGTGTATCACTGTATTTTTAACCACCGGGTATTTCAACAGTACTAACGGTAACAACCACGCCGTTATTTTGTAAAAAGTTATTTCTGTCGCTTTCTATATCCGACAGTTATTCCGTTGTGGGGGCCCACAAATAGCTGTGCCGTCGTACGAATATTCCCCGACAACAAGAATATTCCACGACCAAACGAATATTCCCCGACAACAAGAATATTTTATAACCACTTGCTTATTTTAAAAATGTTTGCACATTTCACCCATAACTTTAAACTTTTATCAATTTAACCATTTACCAAATAGAAAAATTGAATACTTTTATTTCATAAAATCTGGGGTCTTACAATTTCATTCCATTTTCCATGGTATTTGTTTCATGTTTCATTTGTTATTCTTTAATGAATGTATTTTTTCTTAGATATATTCAGATTTAGGTTATTCAATTTATTATTCAAGCTCACCCGTGCATTGCACGGGCTATCAACTAGTTTTTCTAAAGTTAAGAACACAGAAGAGAGGAATAGAGAAATTGAGAGAATTCTCTGTAAATTGAGAAGAAAAATTCTGAGAATCAAAGAAGAGGAAGAAGATTAATCAAGCTTCTCTAATCATCTAGCTAATCAAAGGTAAACAATCTAGTTTAAATTTTGAGTTCTTAGTTTTGTTTTCTAAATTCTCTGTAATTGAAGTTCTATGGTTAATTTGTTGAGAAATTAGTTTTATGTGTATTGGGATTACATAATCTATTATATGTTGTCTATAGATGATTTTTGAAGTATCAAATTCATGAAAGCATGTTTGAAAGTGAAGAATTGGAGTTTTAGTTTTTATATATATTACATGGTCTGTTTTGGAGTCAAAATTGGTTTTAAATTCATACTATAAACTATAAATTGATGATGGATGTTGTTAATACGTTGAAATACAAAAACAACGGAAGTTGAATGAATCAATTTGGTTAAGAAACGAATTCGTTGTGAATGAATTCGCTAAACATGTTAAAATATGAAAGTTTAGTATGAATATGAGTTTTGAGTCAAGATTTAGGTTAGATAATGGTTATGTAAATTATGGATTTCCTTGCTATGTTGTAGTTCTATGAATTACGAATCCATAGAGTCAAAAACGGACTCAATCGGATGTGCATAGCTTGATTTATGATGATTGGAAGGAGGAAAGGGTTGGAAAATTCGCCAGAACAACAGACTGGAGGAAAAAGTCATGTAACATGCTGCCAGGGGCGCAGCTGCGCTGCCCCCAAGGCTGGTTGGGGCGCAGCTGCGCCAGGAGGAAAATTCAGTCCGGGACTATTTTGACCTCCTGTGGTAAAATGGCCATAACGTTTTCATACGGACTCGGATTGAGGTGATTCAAGATGATCCGGAACGAGCACGAGTAGACCTACAACTTTAGTTCTTTAACTTGTTCAATTTAAGGTCATTAGATAGGGTTAAAATGGTCATTTTGGAGACTGATGTGCTTTTGGAGGCAATCGGGGGGCGTCGGGCATGCACGTATGCACATGTAATGCTCCCGACCATATAAAATGATGTTCTAACTTCTATAATATAATTATTATATATTATAATGATACTTAGCATTAACCCTTGAGTATTAGGCAATTCGGTTGGGCGTGCTAAGCGTGCTCAAATGCGTGTCGTTTGGGCGTTCGAATAGGCAAGTTTGGCATACGGACGTGCAAGCGTCTCAACGCCGTAACGAGTGTGTATGACCTTGTTTAATATTATGTTTTTATAAGAGTGAAACATTATGGAGTAATGTAACCCAATATAGGAGCATGCAAAACACATGCAAAAGAGGCGAGTTAGGCGTGTGACGTATAAACGTCGAAACGCCGTGTAATGTGGTAATACACTTAAATAGTGTTTCGATTCTAATGTAACGAACATTATTATATATGAAATGTGGTTAATATAAAACCAATAGGTAGTCCTAGCAGGACTTAAACACTTGAATGAATTTCGAATATTATTAAAAACGAAATATAGTGGGATATAAGTCAAAAGTTAACACAATCAAATTGAATGTTGTGTATTGATAATAGGAAGGGTTATGAGATGTAGAGTAAAGTTTATATTACAACTAATATGCATTGATATATGACTAATAATTGATGTGCATGATTATATAATTGTGTAGGGCACGTGAAGTGCAGATATCTGTAAGATGTTAAACTGTTATTGGTAAACAACGATCAAGGCAAGTCTTTCAGTTCCTATTTTCTACGTGAACTTGATGATGAACTGTTTTAAATTATTTTGCAAAGAGCATGATATGTTGTATATATGTTGTAAGCATGAAATGTTAAAGTTCAATTTATGACTACATTGATTGATTAAAGTATGTTGATTGAGTAAAGAACTCAATCTTTATATTTGTTATGTGAAGTAAAGCATGTATGCCATGTTACTTTAATTATTATGAGATGTATGTTGAGCATGTATTTATGTGCTATGTGATGCATGAAAGCTGTTAGATCTTGCTGAGCTGTCGAGCTCATTCTTGCAAATAATCACTTTTGCAGGTTAAGGATTCAAGGTAACGCTATGTGCTACTTGAAATAAATGAATCAGATGTAATGTATGAAGATTTATATACTTTGGCTGAATTGTTATTATTTTGGACCCTGTTTAAGGTTTCAGATAATGTATTTGATAATGTATGATGGTTATTAGATGTTATGTTGTAAAGTTTAAATTTTACCCGATGTATAAGGGTTATTGAACGTGGTTGTAAGTTTTAGTTTATACTAACTCTGACGAAGCGATTCATGAAATAAAGTTGAATCAAAGTTATGTAATGATAAAGGTTGAGATTCAGGGAAATAAAGAAGGAATAATATAAAAGTTTTAAATATTCCGTATTTTTAATGATTGTATCATTGATTAATGATGTAAAGTCTAAATAAGGATGTATTGTTAACGACCAATGTCGAGAGTTGTATTGTATGAATTTTGGGGTCGTTACTTTAATGGCCAAGATTGAGAGTTGAATTGTATGAATTTTGGGTCGTTACAGTTGGTATCAAAGTTGATAGGTTATCCACTTTAGGTAAGAGTACCTTAGGCTATGACCTTAGGTTATAAGAATAAGAATTTAAGTTTAAGTAGTGGTACAGTCGTACTCTTTAATGGTTGATGTATAGTATCTGGGCTAAACGATTTCGTCAGAGAGTGACGGTTAATACGAACTAGCAACCGATCTAACTCACTGTGTAAGACAGTGTAGACGAGACAGGAAACTAGTTTGTTGGTTGTTTTTGGGAAACCACTCAACTTACTATATTGATGTTGGGTTTGTACGAAATCATGACGCAATCAAATTGCAAAAATTAGCGGAAGCATGGTTTATCAGAGTTTAAAATTTTCTACAAAACCATTACCCGGATCATCCTTTAAGAAAATAATTAATTTAAAACGATAAATAAGAAGTTATGGAATCATACCCTTGTAGAATGAAGCTTCCACAGGTACGAGCTCAACTCCTTGTTCTTCGTGATCTCCTTGAATTTCTAGGTTAGATTCCTTCCTTTGATCAACGTTAGTCACCCAAGTGTTTGGCCTCTAGAGGTAATCCACCAAGGAAGATGAATTATCAAGAAAGAGGGTGGTTGGCTTAGTTTTCTATCCTCTATAGAAAACGAGTACTCTCCAACAATTAGAATTGCATCAACTGATATCTATTATAAGACTCCTCTTATATAGATATTGGCCAACCCTTCTAATTCTATTAGACATGGGATTTCATTTAATTAATTAAACTCCTTTAATTAATTTTAGCTTCCCACCATATTGGGAATAATTAATTAAATTCATTTAATTAATTTGTCTCCTAATCTTATTAGGAATAAATGAGAGTACTAATATTAAATTAATTACTAAACTCCTTTAGAAATTAAAATAATAATAATTATAATAATATTAATAAGACTCCTCTTATTAATTTATATTTAATATTTCTAAAATATTAAATAATAAACATTAGGCTATTTAATTTATTCTATCACCATAGATTAAATTAATTACACGTAATACATTATTACGATTATTTCATTACCTTCTTAAATATTATTCTTCCTTTTATGGTGTGACCCTTTAGGTTCTCCATATTAAATCGGTTGTGAATAAATCAATTAGAACAATTCTAATCTTATTTAAATAAATAAATTAAACTAATAATCTATTTAAATAAATAATATTTATTCTACAATAGGGATAAGCCTCCCTAGCGATCAACGACTTTCCAGATATTATATAGATTTCAACATTAATCATAAAAGAACATGTGAGTAAATAGTTACCGTACAATTCAATTCTTCCACCATACAATGTCCCAATTAAATATAAGACATGGATTTAATGTCAAGTCTTATTTTATTTAATTATATGTATTTCGATTAGAAAATGCACAACTCCAAATAATGCAAATTAAAAACTCCTTTCTAATTTCATTCCACCTTGGCCAAGGATTCCTGGGTTGTCATTTAACGAATCACATAGGACATATCTCCTCTTTTACTAGAGGTGGTAGATTCTTTATTGATCATTTATTATGTCCATATGTAACTCATTATACCCAAGCATACCCTTTTATATACCCTAAAGGGCTTTACGGAATAAGTCAAATTATAATTCATTACACACAAGATACTATGATGATCTCAAGTCCAAGGATCACTTGTACTACTATCACATTAGGAATTCTTATTGACAGGCGAGTAAAACTCCATTAGGTATTCCATAGTGAGTCACGTTCAGTGAACTTATTCTCCAATAAGCACCTACATACTTGCTTTAGTGTCTCCACAAAAATGATCATGAGATCAATCATCCTCATCCAATGAGCAAGCAACATATGTACCAATCTATCCGAATTTACTAATCCCCTTTTTAGTAATCCCACGATTGAGAACTATTTTAGTTTTAAGCTTTCTAAGAATTTAAATCTCATTAGCATGATCAACATCATGATTCTAAAAGCATTGCTTAAAATTATGGATTATTTACATATTATAAAAATAGCACCATGTAGATAATTAAATGCCTTTAATAAGTTAATAGTTTTATTAATAAATAAATAAGATCGTCTCCAAAGTAGATGCTTTATCATCATACATGATTTTCTTTTATGCATACTACTTTCAATCTCCCACTTGCACTAAAGCCAATCGCCATGGTATCTCATACCAACTTCTCTAAGTGACGATCAAACTGTTGTTGTGTTATAGCTTTAGTAAATGGATCTGCAATGTTATCTTGAGAGACTACACGCTCTAAAGTGATGTCTCTTCTTTCAGTGATTTCTTTAATCAAAGTGCCGCAACACATGTTTAGATTCAAGATGAGACTTAGAAACTATTCCTAGTTCCGTAATGAACTTTGCATCCGAAACATCAACTTGTAGCTTCACTTACAGTTATATACTTTGTCTTTGTCACTAAACCAGCAACCTTTTGTTGTTTGAAAACTTTCCAATTCACTGCACCATCTTTCAAGGTAACGACTTACCCTAAAGTGGATTTGCTATCGTCTTGGTCAGTCTGAAAACTTGAGTCTGTTTAGCACTCTAGTTTAATTCAGACTCATAATGTGATATGATGACATCCTTAGTGTTAGTTAAGTACTTTAAGATGTATATCACTGTCTCACAGTGATCTTCTCCAGAATATGACTGATCAACATCAAGTCTCATATATTTCATTGCATACATGATAGTAACTCATGCGATCTCTCTTTTACTGAGGATAATTTTTGAGAGATTCACTCCATGGCTCATCATCATGAGGCACCTTTTGGAGTTTGCCATGCTAAACGCCTTTAGCATCTAATGAATATACGTTTCCTTGGGTTATGCCGAACATCCTTTTAAATCTATTAATACAGATTTATATCCCCAATGCGGGATGTTCTACCCAAATCATTCATGGAGGAATGTTTAGACAACTTTATTTTGATCAATTTTAGCATAGGAATTTCATTCTCTATTAGTAATATATCATCAATATATAATACATGAAATGAAACAGCACTCCCACTAACCTTCTTGTACACACATGGTTCATCCTTATTTTTGATAAAATCAAACTATTTGATTGTCTCATCAAAACAAATGTTCCATCTACGAGAAGCTTACTTCAATCCGTAAATGGAGTGTTGTAGCTCATATATATGATTTGCTTCAACTATTAAAACAAATCCATCTGGTTGTATCATACATACATTCTCATCTAATAATGTATATTTGAGGAAGGGCATCTCCACGTCCATTTTGCCAGATATAGTAATAATAAGCTGCAATAGCAAGTAAAATCCAAATGGACTTGAGCATAGCATCAAAATCCATTTTAGATTTTATGGTCATCTACCATTTCTCTGAGTCTTTATTACTCATAGTCAGTTCGTAATTCAATGGATCATCATCATCCATGATGTGTATTTCATCGTCATCCTCTATGACGAATCCATACCTTTTAGGTATCTTCGGTACTTTTTAAAATTTACGAATAAGGTGTTGTACAGTAGGTGTCTCTACTTGGACAGGTTCATCCACTTGATCTGTAGTGGTTTGTGGTTATTGAATTTCTTCAAGATCTATTTTTCTCCCACTAGCCCCTTCAAGGATAAACTCCTTTTCCAAGAAGGCAGTGTGTTTCGCAACAAACACCTTTTGCTCAGTAGGATTGTAGAAATAGTATCCCAAACTTTCTTTAGGATATCCCACAAACGTGCACTTATCAGATCTTGTCCCTAGCTTATCATTTTGAAACTTTTTCACATAAGCTGGACATCCCCAGATCATAACATGCTTAAGACCAGGTTTCCTCCCTGTCCACATCTCATATGGAGTCTTGGGGGCGGATTTCGAGGGGACCTTATTTAGTAGATATGAGCTGTTTCTAGGGCAAGACCCCAGAATTAAATTGGAAGATCGGTAAAACTCATCATGGATCAAATCATGTCCAACAATGTTCAATTTCTCCTTTCAGATACTCCATTTAACTGTGGTGTACCCGGTGGAGACCATTGTGAGATTATACCATTAATTTTTGAGACAATTGAGAAACTCACTTCTTAAATATTCTCCACCTCGATCTAATCGAAGAATCTTAATACTCTTGCCCATTTGTTTCTCTACTTCACTTCTGAACTTTTTGAACTTTTCAAATGATTCAGATTTGTATTTCATTAAATACACATATCCAAATCTTGAGTGATCATCAATGAAAGTAATAAAATAAGAATACCCACCCCATGCACTTGTTATCATAGGTCCACAAACGTCTGTGTGAATCAACGCTAACAACTCTGTAACTCTTTCTCCTTTTCCACTAAAAGGAGATTTAGTCATTTTACCTATGAGACAAGATTCACAAGTTAGATATGATTCATAATCAGATAGCTCTAAGAGCCCATCCTTATGCAACTTGGATAATCTCGTTTCATTGATATGACCGAGTCTACAGTGCCACATATATGTATAATTAATATCATCTCTTTTCTTTTTCTTAGTTTGTTCTATTTGAAGTATATTTTCATGCAAGTCAAATATATAAAGTCCATTTTACAAATTTCCAATACCATATAAAACATCGTCTTTATAAATAGAACAACCATTGTTCTTTATAATAACGTTAAATCCTTCCATATCCAATGCAGAAATAGAAATAATGTTTCTAATAATATTCGAAACAAAATAACAATTATTTAGATAAATGGACTTGCCCGAAGGTATCGCTAAACAATAAGTCCCTACAGCTAATGCAGCAACCTTTGCTCCATTCCTCACTCGTAGGATGACCTCATCATTGCTCAGCTTCCTACTTCTGACCAGTCCCTGCACAGTATTACATATGTGAGAACCACAGCCGGTATCCAATACCCAAGTAGAATTATGACTTTCAAAAAAATTAATTTCAATCATAAACAAACCTTGATTGGAAGTCGAAGCTTCTCCAAGCTTCTTCTCTGCTAGAAATTTCTTGCAGTTCCTTTTCCAATGTCCCTGCTCATTGCAATGAAAGCACATTTCTTTAGCTGGTTCAGGTTTCTTTTGTTCCTTTTCTTTCCCCTTTCCTTTAGCCTTTTTGCATTTCTTCTTTTCAGGAGATACCTTGGGCCTCTTCCTTTTATTGGAAGAATCCACCAAAAAAACATGGTTCTTCTTTGATGGGAAGTGACCTTCTGCAGTTTTTAGCATGTTAAGCAGCTCAGGCAAGCTGACATCTAGCTTATTCATATGAAAATTAACCACAAACTGCGAGAAGGTCTCAGGGATTGACTGCAAGACCAAGTCTTGACTCAACTCCTCATCCATGACGAACCCAAGCTGTCCAAGGCGTTCAATCAAATTGATCACTTTCAGGACATGAGTCTCGACGGCAGTGCCCTCGATCATCCGAGATCGGAAGAGCTATTAGATATCTCATATCTAGCAGTCCTACTCTGTTCACCGTATAACTCCTTGAGGTGAAGCAGCATAGCAGGAGCATCCATTTTTTTATACTGACGCTGAAGCTCGTTATTCATGGATGCGAGCATGACGCATTGAGCCACAGATGCATCATCTTGCCACTTATTGAAAGTGGCAATCTCTTCCTCAGAGACTGTTTCCGAAACAGATTCAGGGACAGTTAAATTTAGGACATAAGAAATCTTTTCAGCAGTGAGAACAATTCTCAGATTTCTTAGCCAGTCCTCATAATTCGAACTAGTAAGCTTAATTGCATCAAGTATGCTTCGTAGTGAGATTATTGATTTTGACATTTTTAAAATTCTGCAAGTGAAAAGACAACATTTTAGCAAATATTCATTTTTATTAATTTTTTCATAACAAAATAAATGTAGGTCTTTATTTTAAATTGGTATCTCCCACTATTTTCATCAAACTATATTACCCTCACTTAAATAGTTCAGCAACATCTAATTAAAGATTTGCTAGTGAGATTAAGGATCTCATTTCAAATGAATATAGCCTTGTGGATAGCACAACAAACGATATATAAACAAATAGGTAGACAACTCTTCTCAATTACATCAACATGTAACTCCTTTTATTTTGCCTCTTAAATCATAATGGTCAAGTATGTGCACATCCGAACTAAAATAATTTAAGTTAAGTCCAGCCTAGCACTTCCATAAATTCAAAAAAGAAAAATGTTCGTCCTTGTGGATATCACAACAAGACTAGATCGTTTAATTTTCTTGATAAGCATCAAATGTGATTAATTAACATCTTAAATACTCAATACTCGCCTTGTGGATAGCACAACAAGCTCATATTAAATATTTAATACTCTATTAATTTATCATGCTAGAAGGTGACGTTCGATATTCCAAATATCTTTGAACGCTTCGGACTTAATATTATTTCTTTGAGGGGTTTGTTGTTATTTGTCTCATCTTGTTTAGCGCGCATGCACACATATATATAAAATACGCGAAATTTTATTAAACATGTGAAGCATGTTTGCATAAAATATAATATATATAATATTAGCATGCACATATAGAATACTATATTCTACCTGGATTGATTATGGACTTTTATTCTAGTTTGGTTCACTAGAGGCACCAAGTGAACCAAAAGGTCAAACCTAGGAGTGCAAGAATTTAAATTTAAGCGTAACTATTACATTTAAACCCGGGCTCCATACAAACGGGTCTTCACGCGCTCCTTGCTCCTTGGTCTCTAATTTCTTCAAGATAATTCTAACTATCTCTATTACATTAACTATTTAAAATTAAATAGAAACCTTGATCAGCAATCAAGGGGAAGTACATAGGAGAGAGATAGAATTTTACATCAAGAAAAATTAGAGAAGACGGGGTACGCAGACCCCATTTAATAAAATCCATTCATTCAAGCATTCAACTAAAATAAAATCCAATCATATTGGTCAAATAGTCCATAATCAATCCCTATTTATTATCATACAAATCACCATATATATCAATAAATAAATATCCATCTCATAAATTAAAACATTCCATATATATATGAGTATCATTTAATGGGCAATTTTAAGTTGCATGAAATCTAATTTCAAGATTAAAATAAACTCTTTATTTTAATTATAAAATTATTTAGAATATAATATATAAATATATCATATATATATATATATATCATATAAATTCACGTTTATTTTTTAAAAAGAAGTCACCTTCTTTTATTAAATAAGTCTTGCAGGTTTATTAAAAGAGTCCTTTCTTGATTGTCACCTTCTTTTGGAGTAAGAAAGAGACAACGCCTTTTCTTTGCAGAATTCAAGATTAGCGCCCATAAAAAAAATTATAATTCGTCCAAAAAAAAATGCCATTTTTTTTCTTAAAAAAATAATTTTATACAATAAAATTATGCCAAATAAATTATTCTAAATACATACCCATATGTATATGAAATCAAAAATATATTAATAATTGCATAAAGGTTTGGCTCTGATGCCACTGTTGGGTTTGTACGAAATTGTGACGCAATTAAATTACAAAAATTAGTGGAAACATGTATATCAGAGTTTAAAAAATTTCTACAAAACCATTATCCGGATCATCCTTTATGCAAATTATTAATTTAAAACTATAAATAAGAAGTTATGGAATCATACCCTTGTAGAACGAAGCTTCCACAGGTACGAGTTCAACTCCTTGTTCTTCGTGATCTCCTTGAATTTTCGAGAAAGATTCCTTCCTTTGATCAACGTTAGCCACCCAAGTGTTTGGCCTCTAGAGGTGATCCACTAAGGAATATGAATTATCAAGAAGGAGGGTGGTTGACTTAGTTTTCTATCCTCTCTAGAAAAGGAGTACTCTCCAACAATTAAAATTGCATCAACTGATATCTATTATAAGACTCCTCTTATATAGATATTGGTCAACCCTTCTAATCCTATTAGACATGGGATTTCATTTAATTAATTAAACTCCTTTAATTAATTTAGGCTTCCCACCACATTGGGAATAATTAATTAAATTCATTTAATTAATTTGTCTCCTAATCTTATTAGGAATAAATGAGAGTACTAATATTAAATTAATTACGAAACTCCTTTAGAAATTAAAATAATAATAATTGTAATAATATTAATAAGACTCCTCTTATTAATTTATATTTAATATTTCTAAAATATTAAATAATAAACATTAGGCTATTTAATTTATTCTATCACCATAGATTAAATTAATTACACTTAATACATTATTACGATTATTTCATTACCTTTTAAATATTATTCTTCCTTTTATGGTGTGACCCTTTAGGTTCTCCATATTAAATCGGTTGTGAATAAATCAATTAGAACAATTCTAATCTTATTTAAATAAATACATTAAACTAGTAATCTATTTAAATAAATAATATTTATTCTACAATAGGGATAAGCCTCCCTAGCGATCAACGACTTTTCAGATAATATAGATTTCAACATTAATCATAAAAGAACCTGTGAGTAAATAGTTACCTTACAATTCAATCCTTCCACCATACAATGTCCCAATTAAATATAAGACATGAATTTAGTGTCAAGTCTTATTTTATTTAATTATATGTATTTCGATTAGAAAATGCACAACTCCAAATAATACAAATTAGAAACTCCTTTCTGCTTTCATTCCACCTTGGCCAAGGATTCCTGGGTTATCATTTAACGAATCACATAGGATATGTCTCCTCTTTTACTAGAGGTGGTAGATTTTTTATTGATCATTCATTATCTCCATATGTAACTCATTATACCCAAGCATACCCTTTTATATACCCTAAAGGGCTTTAAGGAATAAGTCAAAGTATAATTTATTACACACAAGATACTATGATGATCTCAAGTCCAAGGATCACTTGTACTACTATCACATTAGGAATTCCTATTGACAGGCGAGTAAAACTCCATTAGGTATTCCATAGCGAGTCACGTTCAGTGAACTTATTCTCCAATAAGCACCTACATACTTGCTTTAGTGTCTCTATATAAATGATCATGAGATCAATCATCCTCATCCAATGAGCAAGCAACATATGTATCAATCTATCCAGATTTACTAATCCCCTTTTTCGTAATCCCACGATTGAGAACTATTTTAGTTTTAAGCTTTCTAAGAATTTAAATCTCATTAGCATGATCAACATCATGATTCTAAAAGCATTGCTTAAAACTATGGGTTATTTACATATTATAAAAACAACACCATGTAGATAATTAAATACCTTTAATAAGTAAATAAATAAGATCGTCTCCAAAGTAGATCATTTATCATCATACATGATTGGCTTGTATGCATACTACTTTCATGTATATGTCCGTCAATGCTAACGCAATGGGCTGCATGTTAGGACAGAAAGATGATAGTAGCAAAGAAAGAGCCATCTACTACATTAGCAAAAGATTCAGCAGTGGTGAACAGAAATACACTCTGATCGAGAAAATATGATGTGCGTTAGTATGGGCCGCCATGAGGTTATAGCATTACCTCCATGAGCACACGACCTACCTCATATCCTGCATGGATCCACTCAAGTACGTATTCAACAAGCCAATGTTGAACTGTCGACTGTCCAAATGGCAATTGATCCTACAATAATTCAACATTGTCTATGTTACTCAGAAGTCAATCAAGGGTCAAGGCATTGCAGATCAATTAGCTGAAGCACCTTCAGGAGGGTTCGAGCCCCTGGAGACCTATTTCCCAGATGATGGAATTATGACAATTTAACAACTCCAATAAGAGAATACAGTCCAACCATGGAAAATGTATTTCGACGGAGCAGTAAACATGGAAGGTGCCGGAGCTGGGGCAATCCTTATCTCTCATACAGGAGAACAATATCTTATGGCTACCAAACTTCAATTTGGCAACACCAACAACATGACCGAGTATGAAGGCTGTATAATGGGGTTGAAACTAGCCCAATTCATGGGTATCAAACACCTACTGGTCTTTGGAGACTCTGAGTTGGTCATTAGACAATCCATTGGGGCATATCACACCAAAGACTTGCATTTATTGCCCTATCATCGGCAAGTCATCAAAATATTCTTGGAGTTTGAAGACGTAACTTTTAGCCATATTCCTCGAGGTAGGAATGACTTCGCTGATGCCTTGGCAACTTTGGCGTCCTTAATCCGCATATCCGATAGAGGTGGAATTCCCTGCATTAAATTCACAATTCAGAAAGCCCCGACATATGGGATATATATTGGATAAGTATCAGATGAAATACCTCCTATCAATTATCCTTGGTATCAAGACATCAAGGAATATCTACGAGATGGATCTATACCAGCTGGAGCAAGTCAATCCGAGCAAAAACGGATTCACAAGATGGATATGAAGTTCAATCTAAGCGGAGATGCACTCTACAAAAGAGATGCTGGAATAGGCCTGTTAAGATGCCTTGATAAAGAGAAAGCCCAAAGGCTGATGGATGAAATCCACGGTGGAGTATGTCGTCCACACGTGAGTGGTCATCTGATGGCCAAGAAGATATTAAGAACATGACATTATTGGATCTCTCTCAAAGCTGACTATGACGATCATGTCAAGATATATTTTCAATGCCAAGTACATGGAAATGCCATCCACGCTCCTCCAAATGAGCTACACAATATGAGTTCACCATGGCCTTTCTCCATGTGGGGAATGGATGTGATCGGCCCAGTGGAACCCAAAGCCAGCAATGGTCATTGATTCATCTTCACTATGATCGATTACTTTACCAAATGGGTTGAAGCTGCCTCTTTTCCCAAAGTCACAAAAGAGGTCATCATTGGTTTCATCAGAAACAATGTCGTTTGTCGATATGGACAACCGGAGGTGATCATATCAGAAAACGCCAAGAGCCTGAACAATCAAATGATGAAAGAATTGTGTAGCAAGTTCTGATAGTAGTGTGCATACAAGCCAATCATGTATGATGATAAAGCACGTACTTTGTAAACAATCTTATTTATTTATTAATGAAATATTCATTTATTACAGGCATTTAATTATCTACATGTTGCTGTTTTTATAATATGTAAATAACCCATAGTTTTAAGCAATGCTTTTAGAATCATGATGATGATCATGCTAATGAGATCTAAATTCTTAGAAAGTTTTAAAACTTAAATAGTTCCCAATCGTGGGATTACTAAAAAGGGGATTAGTAAATCCGGATAGATTGGTACATATGTTGCTTGCTCATTGGATGAGGATGATTGATCTCATGATCATTTGTGTGGAGACACTAAAGCAAGTATGTAGGTGCTTATTGAAGAATAAGTTCACTGAACGTGATTCGCTATGGAATACCTAATGGAGTTTTACTCGCATGTCAATAGGAATTCCTAATGTGATAGTAGTACAAGTGATCCTTGGACTTGAGATCATCATAGTATCTTGTATGTAACAAATTATACTTTGACTTATTCCTTAAGACCTTTTAAGGCATATATAGGGTATGCTTGGGTATAATGAGTTACATATGGAGATAATGAATGATCAATAAAGAATCTACCACCTCTAGTAAAAGAGGAGATATGTCCCATGTGATTCGTTAAATGACAACCCAGGAATCCTTGGCCAAGGTGAAATGAAATTAGAAAGGAGTTTTTAATTTGCATTATTTGGAGTTGTGCATTTTCTAATCGAAATACATATAATTAAATAAAATAAGACTTGACAGTAAATCCATGTCTTATATTTAATTGGGACATTGTATGGTGGAAGGATTGAATTGTATGGTAACTATTAACTCACAGGTTCTTTTATGATTAATGTTGAAATCTATATTATCTGGAAAGTCGTTGATCGCTAGGGAGGCTTATCCCTATTGTAGAATAAATATTATTTATTTAAATAAATTATTAGTTTAATTTATTTATTTAAATAAGATTAAAATTGTTTTAATTGATTTATTCACAACCGGTTTAATATGGAGAACCTAAAGGGTCACACCATAAAAGGAAGAATAATTATTTAAGAAGGTAATGGCATAATCGTAATAATGCATTAAGTATAATTAATTTAATCTATGGTGATAGAATAAATTAAATAGCTTAATGTTTATTATTTAATATTTTGGAAATATTAAATATAAATTAATAAGAGGAGTCTTATTAATATTATTACAATTATTATTATTTTAATTTCTAAAGGAGTTTAGTAATTAATTTAATATTTAGTACTCTCATTTATTCCTAATAAGATTAGGAGACAAATTAATTAAATGAATTTAATTAATTATTCCCATGTGGTGGGAAGCCTAAATTAATTAAAGGAGTTTAATTAATTAAAAGAAATCCCATGTCTAATAGGATTAGAAGGGTTGACCAATGTCTATATAAGAGAAGTCTTATAATAGATATTAGATTGATGCAATTCCAATTGTTGGAGAGTACTCCTTTTCTATAGAGGATAGAAAACTAAGGTTAAGCCAAACACCCTCCTTCTTGATAATTCATCTTCCTTGGTGGATCACCTCTAGAGGCCAAACACTTGGGTGGCTAACGTTGATCAAAGGAAGGAATCTAACCCGGAAATTCAAGGAGATCACGAAGAACAAGGAGTTGAACTAGTACCTGTGGAAGCTTCGTTCTACAAGGGTATGATTCCATAACTTCTTATTTATCGTTTTAAATTAATAATTTGCATAAAGGATGATCCGGGTAATGGTTTTGTAGAAATTTTTTAAACTCTGATATACCATGCTTCCGCTAATTTTTGCAATTTGATTGCGTCACGATTTCGTACAAACCCAACAGTGGCATCAGAGCCAAATCTTTATGCAATTATTAATTTATTTTTGATTTCATATACATATGGGTATGTATTTAAAATAATTTATTGGGCATAATTTTATTGTATAAAATTATATTTTTTAAGAAAAAAAAAAGACTTTTTTTGGGAAGAATCACAATTTTTTTTTTTGGTGCTAATCTTGAATTCTGCAAAGAAAAGGTGTTGTCTCTTTCTTACTCCAAAAAGAATGTGACCCATCAAAAAAGGACTTTTTTAATAAACCTGCAGGACTCTTTTAATAAAAGAAGGTGACTTTTAAAAAAAATAAATAAATATGATATATTTATATATTATATTCTAAATAATTTTATAATTAAAATAAAGAGTTTATTTTAATCTTGAAATTGGATTTCATGCAATTTAAAATTGCCCATTAAATGATACTCATATATATATGGAATGTTTTAATTCATGAGATGAATATTTATTTATTAATATATATGGTGATATGTATGAAAATAAATGGGGATTGATTATGGACTATTTGACCAATGTGATTGGATTTTATTTTAGTTGAATGCTTGAATGAATGAGTTTTATTAAATGGGGTCTGCGTACCTCGTCTTCTCTAATTTTTTTTTCTTGATGTAAAATTCTATCTCCCTCCTATGTACTTCCCCTTGACTGTTGATCAAGGTTTCTATTTAAATTAAATAGTTTAATGTAATAGAAATAGTTAGAATTATCTTTAAAAATTAGAGACCAAGGAGCAAGGAGCGCGTGAAGACCCGTTTGTATGGAGCCCGGGTTTAAATGTAATAGTTACGTTTAAATTTAAATTCTTGCACCCCTAGGTTTGACCTTTTGGTTCACTTGGTGGCTCTAGTGAACCAAACTAGAATAAAAGTCCATAATCAATCCGGGTAGAATATAGTATTCTATATTGCATGCTAAATATTATATATATTATATTTTATGCAAACATGCTTCGGATGTTTAATAAAATGACGCGTATTTTATATATATATGTGCATGCGCGCTAAACAAAGATGAGACTAATAATAACAAATCCCTCAAAGAAATAATATTAAGTCCGAAGTGTTCAAATGATATTTGGAATATCGAACGTCGCCTTCTAGCATGATAAATTAATAGAGTATTAGATATTTAATATGAGCTTGTTGTGCTATCCACAAGGCGAGTATTGCGTATTTAAGATGTTAATTAATCACATTTGATGCTTATCAAGAAAATTGAACGATCTAGTCTTGTTGTGCTATCCACAAGGACGAACATTTTTCTTTTTTGAATTTATGAAAGTGCTAGGCTGGACTTAACTTAAATTATTTTAGTTCGGATGTGCACACACTTGACCATTATGATTTAAGAGGCAAAATAAAAGGAATTACATGGTGATGTAATTGACAAGAGTTGTCTACCTATTTATTTGTATATCGCTTGTTGTGCTATCCACAAGGTTATATACATTTGAAATGGGATCCTTATTCTCACTAGCAAATTTTTAATTAGATGTTGCCGAACTATATAAGTGAGGGTAATATAGTTTGATAAAAATAGTGGGAGATACTAATTTAAAATAAAGACCTAAATTTATTTTGGTATGCAAAATTAATAAAATGAATGTTTGCTAAAATGTTATTTTTCACATGCAGAATTTTAAAAATGTCAAAATCACTAATTTCACTGCGAAGCATACTTGATGCTAATAAGCTTACCGGGCCGAATTATACGGACTGGCCAAGAAATCTGAGAATAGTTCTCACTACTGAAAAGATTTCTTATGTCCTAAACTCACATGTCCCTGGAACTGTTCCAGAAACAACCTCTGAGGAAGAGATTGCCACCATTGTAAAGTGGCAAGATGATGCATCTGTAGCTCAATGCATCATGCTCGCATCCATGAATAACGAGCTTCAGCGTCAGCAAGAAAACATGGATGCTCCTACTATGTTGATTCACCTCAAGGAGTTGTATGGTGAACAAAGTAGGACTGCTAGATATGAGATATCTAAGGAGCTCTTCCGATCTCGGATGACCAAGGGCAAGGTGAACATAAAGGAACAAAAGAAATCTGATCCAGCTAGCAAAGGAATGTGCTTCCATTGCAATGAACCGGGTCATTGGAAGAAAAACTGCAAGAAGTTTCTGGCAGACAAGAAGCTTGGAGAAGCTTCGACTTCCAATCAAGGTTTGTTCATGATTGAAATTAATTTTTCAGAAAGTCAAAATTCTACTTGGGTATTGGATACCGGCTGTGGTTCTCACATATGTAATAATGTGAAGGGACTGGTCAGAAGTAGAAAGCTGAACAATGATGAGGTGATCCTACGAGTAGGGAATGGAGCAAAGGTTGTTGCATTAGCTGTAGGAACTTATTATTTAGCAATGCCTTCGGGCAAGTCCATTTATCTTAATAATTGTTATTATGTTCCGAATATTATTAAAAATATTATTTCAATTTCTGTATTGGATATGGAAGGATTTAACGTTGTTATAAAGAACAATAGTTGTTCTATTTATAAAGACGATGTTTTATATGGTATTGGAAATTTGCGAAATGGACTTTATACACTTGACTTACAAGAAAATATATTTCAAATTGAACAAACTAAGAAAAGGAAAAGAGATGATATTAATTATACCTACATGTGGCACTGTAGACTCGGTCATATCAATGAAACAAGATTATCCAAGTTGCATAAAGATGGGCTCCTCGAGCTATCCGATTATGAATCATATCCAACTTGTGAATCTTGTCTCATGGGTAAAATGACTAAATCTCCTTTTAGTGGAAGAGGAGAAAGAGTTACAGAGTTGTTGACATTGATTCACACAGACGTTTGTGGGCCTATGACAACAAGTGCACGGGGTGGGTATTCTTATTTTATTACTTTCACTGATGATCACTCAAGATTTGGATATGTGTATTTAATGAAATACAAGTCAGAATCATTTGAAAAGTTCAAAGAGTTCAGAAGTGAAGTAGAGAAACAAACGGACAAGAGTATAAAGATACTTCGATCAGATCGAGGCGGAGAATACTTAAGCAGTGAGTTTCTCAATTGTCTCAAAGAAAATGGTATAATCTCACAATGGACTCCTCCAGGTACACCACAGTTAAATGGAGTATCTGAAAGGAGAAATCGAACACTGTTAGACATGGTTCGATCCATGATGAGTTTTACCGACCTTCCAATTTCCTTCTGGGGATATGCCCTAGAAACGGCTGCATACCTACTTAACAAGGTACCTACCAAATCCGCCCCAAAGACTCCATATGAGATGTGGAAGGGAAGGAAACCAAATCTTAAGCATGTTAAGACTTGGGGTTGTCCAGCTTATGTCAAAAAGTTTGAACATGATAAGCTACAGACTAAATCCGAAAAGTGTAGATTTGTGGGATACCCTAAAGAAACTGTAGGGTATTATTTCTATCATCCAACTGATCAAAAGGTGTTTGTTGCGAAACATGCTGCCTTCTTGGAAAAGGAGTTTATCCATGAAGGGGTCAGTGGGAGTAAGATATATCTTGAAGAAGCTCAAGAACCACAAATTACCACGGATCAAAGTCAGGTACCTGACCAAGTAGAAGAACCTACTATACCACACCCTGTTCGTAAATCTGGAAGAGTACCGAAGATACCTGAGAGGTATGGATTCGTTGTAGAGGATGACGATGAGGTACGCATCATGAATGATGATGATCCATTGAATTACGAACAGGCCATGAGTAATAAACACTCAGGGAAATGGCTTGAAGCCATGAAATCCGAAATGGACTCCATGTATGAAAACAAAGTATGGACTTTGGTTTCACCACCTGAAGGCATTAAGCCTATTGGGTGTAAATGGGTCTTTAAAAGAAAGACTGGAGCGGACGGCAAGGTGGAGACCTATAAGGCCCGACTGGTTGCAAAAGGTTTCAAACAAAGACAAGGAGTTGATTATGATGAAACATTTTCACCAGTAGCTATGCTCAAGTCCATTCGGATTTTGCTTGCGATTGCAGCTTATAACGACTATGAGATCTGGCAGATGGACGTGAAAACGGCCTTCCTCAATGGGAAACTTGAGGAGGATGTGTATATGACACAGCCAGAGGGATTTGTTTCAAAGGTTGGAATAAATCAAGTCTGTAAGCTGCAACGATCCATTTATGGATTGAAGCAAGCTTCTCGTAGATGGAACATTCGTTTTGATGAGACAATCAAAGAGTTTGATTTTATCAAAAATGACGATGAACCATGTGTGTACAAGAAGGTTAGTGGGAGCGCAGTTTCATTCTTTGTATTATATGTTGATGATATATTACTGATAGGGAATGACATTCCTATGCTACAATCAATTAAAATCTGGTTATCTAAACACTTCTCCATGAAGGACTTGGGAGAAGCATCCTATATTTTGGGGATAAAGATCTATAGAGATAGATCTAAAAGGATGCTTGGTTTATCCCAAGGAACGTACATTGATGCAATGCTAAAGAGATTTAGCATGGAAGATTCCAAAAGAGGACTCATGCCGATGAGCCATGGAATACATCTCTCCAAGAAACAGGCCCCAAAGACACCTGAGGAGAGAGACCGAATGAGTAAGATCCCTTATGCTTCTGCAATAGGATCTATCATGTACGGTATGATATGTATTAGACCGGATGTTGCTCATTCACTTAGTGTAATGAGCAGATACCAGTCGAATCCAGGAGAAGAGCACTGGAAGGCAGTGAAGAATATCCTAAAATACTTGAGAAGGACTAAGGATATTTTTCTTGTCTACGGTGGGTCTGAATTAAAACTCGAGGGCTTCACAGACTCAAGTTTTCAAACGGACCAAGATGACAGTAAATCTGTTTCGGGGTATGTTTTTACCTTGAACGGAGGCGCAGTGAGTTGGAAGAGTTCCAAGCAGCAAACAGTTGCTGATTCAGTGACAGAGGCAGAGTATATAGCTGCAAGTGAAGCTGCAAAGGAAGCTGTTTGGATGAAGAAGTTCATAACTGAACTTGGTGTGGTTCCTAGCATTGGAGAAGCAGTTCCCATTTACTGTGACAACACAGGAGCAGTTGCACAGGCTAAGGAACCGAGGTCTCATCAGAAATCTAAACACGTGTTGCGGCGATTTCATTTGATCAGGGAGATCATTGAAAGAGGAGACGTCACCTTGGAGCGTGTAGACTCTCAAGACAACATTGCAGATCCATTTACTAAAGCTTTAACACAACAGCAGTTTGATCGTCACTTAGAGAAGATGGGTATGAGATACCATGGCGATTGGCTTTAGTGCAAGTGGGAGATTGATAGTAGTGTGCATACAAGCCAATCATGTATGATGATAAAGCACGTACTTTGTAAACAATCTTATTTATTTATTAATGAAATATTCATTTATTACAGGCATTTAATTATCTACATGTTGCTGTTTTTATAATATGTAAATAACCCATAGTTTTAAGCAATGCTTTTAGAATCATGATGATGATCATGCTAATGAGATCTAAATTCTTAGAAAGTTTTAAAACTTAAATAGTTCCCAATCGTGGGATTACTAAAAAGGGGATTAGTAAATCCGGATAGATTGGTACATATGTTGCTTGCTCATTGGATGAGGATGATTGATCTCATGATCATTTGTGTGGAGACACTAAAGCAAGTATGTAGGTGCTTATTGAAGAATAAGTTCACTGAACGTGATTCGCTATGGAATACCTAATGGAGTTTTACTCGCATGTCAATAGGAATTCCTAATGTGATAGTAGTACAAGTGATCCTTGGACTTGAGATCATCATAGTATCTTGTATGTAACAAATTATACTTTGACTTATTCCTTAAGACCTTTTAAGGCATATATAGGGTATGCTTGGGTATAATGAGTTACATATGGAGATAATGAATGATCAATAAAGAATCTACCACCTCTAGTAAAAGAGGAGATATGTCCCATGTGATTCGTTAAATGACAACCCAGGAATCCTTGGCCAAGGTGAAATGAAATTAGAAAGGAGTTTTTAATTTGCATTATTTGGAGTTGTGCATTTTCTAATCGAAATACATATAATTAAATAAAATAAGACTTGACAGTAAATCCATGTCTTATATTTAATTGGGACATTGTATGGTGGAAGGATTGAATTGTATGGTAACTATTAACTCACAGGTTCTTTTATGATTAATGTTGAAATCTATATTATCTGGAAAGTCGTTGATCGCTAGGGAGGCTTATCCCTATTGTAGAATAAATATTATTTATTTAAATAAATTATTAGTTTAATTTATTTATTTAAATAAGATTAAAATTGTTTTAATTGATTTATTCACAACCGGTTTAATATGGAGAACCTAAAGGGTCACACCATAAAAGGAAGAATAATTATTTAAGAAGGTAATGGCATAATCGTAATAATGCATTAAGTATAATTAATTTAATCTATGGTGATAGAATAAATTAAATAGCTTAATGTTTATTATTTAATATTTTAGAAATATTAAATATAAATTAATAAGAGGAGTCTTATTAATATTATTACAATTATTATTATTTTAATTTCTAAAGGAGTTTAGTAATTAATTTAATATTTAGTACTCTCATTTATTCCTAATAAGATTAGGAGACAAATTAATTAAATGAATTTAATTAATTATTCCCATGTGGTGGGAAGCCTAAATTAATTAAAGGAGTTTAATTAATTAAAAGAAATCCCATGTCTAATAGGATTAGAAGGGTTGACCAATGTCTATATAAGAGAAGTCTTATAATAGATATTAGATTGATGCAATTCCAATTGTTGGAGAGTACTCCTTTTCTATAGAGGATAGAAAACTAAGGTTAAGCCAAACACCCTCCTTCTTGATAATTCATCTTCCTTGGTGGATCACCTCTAGAGGCCAAACACTTGGGTGGCTAACGTTGATCAAAGGAAGGAATCTAACCCGGAAATTCAAGGAGATCACGAAGAACAAGGAGTTGAACTAGTACCTGTGGAAGCTTCGTTCTACAAGGGTATGATTCCATAACTTCTTATTTATCGTTTTAAATTAATAATTTGCATAAAGGATGATCCGGGTAATGGTTTTGTAGAAATTTTTTAAACTCTGATATACCATGCTTCCGCTAATTTTTGCAATTTGATTGAGTCACGATTTCGTACAAACCCAACAAGTTCCACATCAAGCATCTCAACTCCGTCATCTATCGGCCCAAGATGAATGGTGCTGTTGAAGCGGCCAACAAGAACATCAAAAATATTGTGCAGAAAATGTCCGCCAATCACAAAGAATGGCCTGACCTGCTGCCTCTCACCTTGTTAGTATACAGGACGTCAATGTGCACCTCTATCGGGGCTACCGCCTATTCATTGGTCTATGGCATGGAAGCAGTCCTCCCAATAGAAGTAGAGATGGAATCCTTACGAGTGATTATCAATGCTCAAACAGACGAGGATCATTGGTTGCAAGACCGATACCACCAACTGTCTCTGATCGATGAAAAGAGGGCTACAGCCATTTTCCACGGGCAGTTGTATCAGCAAAGGATTATTTGATCCTACAACAAGAAGGTCCGAATACGGCAATTCAAAGAAAAAGACTTGGTGCTGAAGAAAGTCCTGGCCAATCAAGACGAAGCTAAAGGAAAGTTCGCCCCTAATTGGGAAGGCCCTTTCATTGTCAAAGAAGTGTTGACGGGAGGAGCTATCAGATTACAAGAAATGGACGGTAACAAATTTCCCCAACTCATCAATTCAGATACAGTGAAAAGATATTATGTCTGAAGCCCATGCATACCCGCATCCGGGTCCTACAAATCAAATCAGGTTCGGTTTTTCACTAGAAAGATGGAACTACGAATGACCTGATCTCCCTTAACCCGGGAGTACGTAGGCAGCCATTTCTGGTGCGGTCAAATCAAATAAAAACTCAAAAACTCATCAAACCAAACTCAAAACCCAAGACAAATACTTTTCAAACCTCTCTCATACAAAGCCAGAACTACGAATGACCTGATCTCCCTCAACTTGGGAGTACGTAGGCAACCATTTACGGCGTTGTTTGACTTTCAAAAAAAAACCAATAAAAACCAGTCCCAAGACACCAAAGACATACTGAAGCTAAATCCTATCAAGCTACCTTGGTCAACAGGCCCATCTGAGATACTCCCTGACATCTCAACTGTCAATTCATCAAGGAAAAGCTCAAGATGCATCAACAACAGTGAGTCATGAAAAAAGTGTTAATCACTCAGCAATGACGATACATCTCCAAATAGGGAAGTGAATCAAAATATATTTCTCTGATATAAAACTGTTTGATATATACATAATGCCATGTACATGACAAAAATGGCTGATCTAGTCTGTGCAGGAAAAATAAAGCTAGTCTATGGACCCAAGGATAAGCGGGCCAGCAATGCCACCATGGCATCTCTCTCTGAAGATGGAGGAGCAGCTGCAAGTGCAATACCCTTAGCCTCCATACAGCTCAAAACCTCTAAAGTCATCTGCTGTGTGGCGCTGTGGTCATCAATATATGCGCTCATCTTGGTAACCAGGCCGTGAGTATAAGATCGAAGAGCAATACTATCAGCAATATGGAAATCACGGGAAGCTATGGCCTCATCCCTCTCTGCAAAAGCTGCATCTCTAGCAATCAAAGTGTCCTCGATCTCAGTAAAGGCTGCATCTCTGGCTGAGCGGATCTCATCCCTCACCATAACAGCTGCATCTCTGGTAGATCGGAGCTCCTCTCTCTTTATCAAGTCAGCATCCTGAGCGACTTGAAGTGCGTACCTCTCAGTCAAAGCTATATCTCTACCAGATAAAGCGGTCAACATCTGCGCTCTATCCAAATCTCTCTCAAAGGTCATCCTAAATAGCGAATCCGCAAAGCTGGATCTGTGCCTGTAGGAATAGTCGGTGGGTCACTAACCAAAGCAGCTGTCAAACCCATGAATAACTCATCCTCGGTAGGAGACTTAGGATCCTCCATAAACTCCTCTTCATCTGAATCTACAATAGGAGCTGAAGGAATAAATGCAGCTGCTGCCATATCTACCTCTAACCATGTCGAGTACTCTGGAGAACGGTCCTAATGGATACTGGAGAAATCAGCCCTCTCTCTATGAGTCCAACACTCATACTTTTATCAAATCGGCTGATGACATAGTCGACGTCGACATCCACTGATCAGCAGACCCCTCAAATCGGTGCAAGCTCTAGAACTGATCAAACTGGCTCATAACAGCCAGGGGATGATAAGTGGCCACTCCCCTCAAACCCGCTAGGGGAAAGTAATCTATACTAAGTGCATGGGTGATGAAACTATATGGGGAGGCTAACCTTGAGCATGGCAAAATCACGAACGGATGATCAATATCCGACAAAAATGCCAACCATGTTGCTGCATCGGTACACTCTGCCTGTTGAAAGGAGTAGAACATAGATATATCATGGGAAAAATAATACCTATGATGCCTGAAAGATCCAATCGGTTGGATATGGGACATCAGCCATATGTACAGCAAGACCGAACTACCCCTGAAGAACCCCTCCGGGTGGGTAATACAGTGAGTGGCTGACCGAAGTGTCTAAGCCAATATCATCAGGATGATGGTACTATCCTGTTTAAGGGCCCGGACTATAACTACTAATCCCACATCCAGGTGATCCAAGCGTAGCGGCATGTAGACGTATGCCACAATACACATCAGCAGAATATCTACCCTGGCCAGATGCCACGCCTCTGCTGAAATAATAAAATCCTCAACATGTCTATCGTAGCTATCAAGCTCCCCAAAATGATCGATCAAGAAGTCAATCAAGATCACACTCCCATATACAATCTCGTCCGCGACTACCCTCTGACGAAGACCGGACATCTGCAGGAACGGTCTCCTCATGTCACTAATAGCAATCCGGGCGTACGGCAAGTGCAGAGCCAAACCGGTAAGCCGCTCGTACTCCTCCAGACTCAGCGTCAGCTCATGTCGCCCGATGCGAAAAACCTGCCTCTCGGGTATCCAGCAGGATAATATGCCATCTATGGCACCTAAAAATCTGCAAGGGCAAGCGAATGCACTAACATCTGGTCTACTGTCCCTCTGGCTGAGAAGGGCAGGCTCTCGTACCACAACCTCAATAATAAATCCACCTCAGACTGTGGCAAATGCTCAATACGGCTTATGGCAGATGATGTCATGTGTGTCACCGTATCACAAGACCATCCAGGGGTTAAATCTGAACTCATCTGTCTAAATGCATACATATGACATAATACATGCATGATGACAAGTATAGACATGATGTGATAGATAGGAAATAGCATGAATATCTTCGATAAACTATCTACTGTGGGCATCATCCCTGTCTGATAATACAAAGCGAAATGAAGAATACAGGGAAATGGAGCACCACCACCCAACTACTAATAGTGGTCTATCAAAATGATGCCACAACCGCCAAATAGCCAAAATAGTGGCAGACCAAAAATATAGCTAACATAACTATCAGAAATGATTCAGATAATCTACGTCCCAGGTGATTAACCTGATCTATCTCCTCCATGGACACAAAGCTACAGTCATCAGGCATGTCCGGGCGGTATAAGGGAGGATTTGCCCCTGCAAAACTGCTGGAAAATGGACCTAAGGAGGGGCCTGCTTTTGAGCTAGACGGGTCAAAAAAGGATGCCTCTGATAGATCTCAACCTAGGTGCCTAATAAAAAAATGATCCCTATCCAACTACCGGGTCAGATCAGCAATCTGGTCTAAATGAGTCGGCTCCCTGAGGCAAGCTATCCAGTTCATCATCATCACGGACCCTGGCACCATGTTTGTCATGAACTAGGTAGCACGAGTCTGAGCTCCAATAGTGCGAGGGCTCCACCATCTGCTAAATGCCTCCTTGCTGAATGGACCCTCTGATAGGGTGAAGCCATCTATGCCCTCCATGGGAATCTCTGTCAGTGGCATGATCAATGGCCAATGATGCCAAGCAGGAAGAACAATGGGAATGTGGATCTCACCCGTAATACTCCTGATGGCACGCTCTCCCAAATAAAGCTCCCAACCTCCCTCTATCAAAATCGAGATTCTGTGGGTCGACAATGCAAACTCTCGACCAATGGGAAAGCCTCCCTCAAATCTAACGGTCAAAAACTCAGAGGTATACGACATCCATGAGATCGATCCAGCCGTTAAAAGCTCCAACTGTAGGCGAGCAAGGGTAAATCCCTCAGCAACAGGGACCTCCGTCAAAGTCGAGTGATGTTAATGCCATCCTCGAGGATAGGTCTCCAGACCTAAAGCAGTGGCAGGTCATAGGCAAGGAAGCCTCTCAAATGCCCAGAACTGGCCATGTTAATATCAAAAGTCCTCAGTGATCAAGACTGACAAATATAAATGCTGAAATCAAAAAGGTACAAGAAAGATGTACTCACCAGCAGAAACGGGTAGAATACTAACTAAGCCTCCTTTGAACCCTCTGAAAGCAAGCGCATGCCCCAGAGAAAATAGGCAAAGGTGAAGGAACCCCAATCAAAGTCACTGAGGTGCTCTACATGCCGCGTAGCGCTAACTAGGGTAAAGGACATAGTAGATGAGTTGTCCACCACGAAACAACCCCTGATGATCACCAAAAATAATCACGTCAGAAATGCAATCTCTAACCCTCCGATCATCAGGTGGAGGCTTCAGCAAAACCCCATTCTGGGCATCTATACTCAAGTGACCAGATCGGACCGACCAACCCTTGAGCGCCGTCGTAGAAACTCCCAGCAAAAACCGAACGACAGTAGGAGTGATGTCAGCCACGACAGGCACTAGCTCACCCTCAAACTCAATGCCGGTGATGAACCTCCAGTCCATAGGGGTCATCATCACCTCACAGTCCAACAGATGAAGGGACCGAGTCTAGTGGAACCAGCGCTCAGACAAAGCCCTCATATACCCCCAGGGGCAACGGCGGGGAAGAATGGAGAAGAAAGCCTAGAACCCCCAGCCATCAATAATATCCCTGTAATCCTCATGCAAAGTATGATACAGGGAATGCACGTTGAACTAGTTCGCTCGAGGCTGCGTAAAGCCATGAACCTATATAAAAAACCAACCCATATCAAAAACCTGTGCCCCAAGAATGGCAAAAGAAAGAAAAGAATCCAAGAAGAGAAAAAATTCAAGTCACCTCATTGGCGTGGAGATATCTCAAAGGATGGCGACTCAAGTCGCCCAGCTGCTCTTGTGTAGGCACAACAATGCCTGGAACCTCTACACGTGGAGCCTGAGTCGGGGCTGGAGCAACAAAAGTAACCTGCTCATTATTAATATCAATCAGCGATTCGTCCTGAGCTAGACGAATCATCGACTCTGCCAATCTGTAAGGCGGTCTAGCCGGACGTGGCTGATGAACATCAGAAGCCCTCCTACGTCTGACGCCTGAAACGACTCTGCTGGCACTGTCGGGTCTATCACAGTCCATCTCCTGTACAAAAGCCTCCAAATCACCTCAAAAAAGGTGTGATAAACCTAAAACCTGTGGCTTATTAATTTAAAGCAGTACTCTATGCATCTCTAAGTTCTAAAACATGCATGGGTCAGTCAAAAACATCCAGTAAAGTCAAAACTGCATGTTTTTCAAAAGATAAATCCTAAAAACGTGCATGGGTCAGTCAAAAATCCCTATTAGAGTCAAAATTGCATGTTTATTAAATGCTCGGGTTTTGAAAATTTTTTGCCAGTCTCCTTTGTAAAATGGACTGTCAGCATGCACATAGGCATGACTAGGTGGTCATTCAATAGCACACCTTTTCAAAAATAAGAACAGTTCATATTTATGAAATAAAATCAAAAATAACCTCACATGGTAACCAAATTACCATGAACATTTTTTAGTTGAAAATCCAGGCTCACTAGGCCTCAAAAAGGATGAATAAACTGATCAAAAAGAGCAAAAATTGACTGTCTCAGAATCTGAATTTTCTTACAACCAAACGTGCATTACAGTAAGATATGCATACATATGTAGTTAGAAAAATTTTAACAGATCATATAGGCATACATTTTTCATACATTACGTCTAAAAGCCCCCTACGTGGTTCGCATGCTTTTAACGGTCAAAACTTGCGAAAAAAGGATCTAAAATGTTACCTGCGCTGCGCTGAACACGTAGGAATTGATGGAATCAGAAAACAGCAGCCCAAGCTCCGTAGATCTAAAAAAGAAGATCGAAATTCGTTTGAAACTTGAAATGGAACTTTGAAACAATGAAATCCCGCAGCCCATTATAAAGTCCAGGTGGAAGCGGGCCCACCTGCGGCTGCCGCACTTCCACCTGCGGCTCCCCAGGGTGGGTCCCACTCCCCCGGGCTCGATTCGATTCGGGTTGAAAGGGAGTTTTTATGCGCTACCGAGTCAAATCTGAAGAAAAATCGCTACGCGATTGAGCGGTTTGTCCTGAAATCCTGCGTTTAAGCAGCATAATTCTAACAGAAAGGGGGACAGTCTGGAAACCATTGGTATTCATCCCAGAGCAATGTCTGGGGATCGATGATACAAACTGCGAGAAAACTGACGAAAAACTGCGCAAAACTGCCGCAAACTGCCACTTTCAAAGTCTCGGGTACAGACCGAATCCATTTCAGCTGTTGGCTCAGCCCCAGCAAAGTATCGGGTACAGACCAAATCCAGTTCAGCAGTTGGTTCAGCCCCAACGAAGTATCGGGTATAGACCGAATCCAGTTCAGCCGTTGGCTAAGCCCAAGAGAAGTATAGGGTACAAACCGAGTCCAATTCAGCTGTTGGTTCAACCCCAACGAAGTTTCGGGTACAGACCGAGTTCAATTCAGCCGTTGGAGCAACCTCCGCGAAGCATCGGGAGTGATCTGGTGACGGAAGCAATATAGTAATCCATCACCAATGATGGAATCTGTTATACACATCCTCAAAAGGAGCACCAAGAAGAATTGGTGATTCAACTACTTGTGGCAAAATGCTGATGTAAACTATCATCAGGATAGGCATCGAAAGCATCCCGTAAGGAAACTGGGTAATCGAGAAGTATCCCCAGCGAAGGAGCCTTTAGAAATGTGCAACAGCACCGACCGAATGGAAATAAGCCCTACGAAGAGTACCGCTAGACAGGGAAACCATTGGTCTCAAACCAAGGTAGTATTAATAATATCATCCCCATCTAAATCAATGAAGCTATCGCAGAGAACGTCATCCCTAGCAGAGCAAGACGAGAACAATCTGTGATAGCTCATCTCTGACAAAGCATGTCAGTGGTTCCCTTACCAGTAATAATCTGACAATGTCAGCCCTAGGCTATCATGAGTGACATCATCCCCAACAAAAAATGACGAAAAACAGTTCGTGATAGCCTATTAACATCATCCCCAGCAGAAACTAACACAATTCATCAGTGATAACCCCACCTCCTCAAAGGTATCTGATACTCCTTGCATACCATATCCTGCATTGCATCCTTTTTGCCTTTTGCATTTCAAGTGTCTAACAATCTTTATCCTTCTCATTCCATTACATTGCATGAGCATGATAAAGAATGAGCAGGATAAAAAGGGGAATCTGTAGACACTCGAAATTTCCTTTGCTATTATTAACACTATAGGAGGGAAAAATCGACCATCAAATCAACCCCGATCTCCAATCGGACAGTCAGATCAACCCCGATCTCAACATCGGGCCATCAAATTAACTCCGAACTCCAATCGGGCCATCAGATAAACCCCGATCTCAATATCGGGCAATCAAATCAACCCCAATCTCCAATCGGGCCTTCAGATCAACCCCAATCTCAATATCGAGCCATCAAATCAACCCCGATCTCCAATCAGGCCGTCAGATCAACCCCGATCTCAATATCGGGCCATCAAATCATCCCTGATCTCTAATCGGGCCGTCAGATCAACCTCGATCTCAATATTTGACCATCATATCAACCCCGATCTCTAATCGGGCCGTCAGATCAACCCAGATCTCAATAACGAGCCATCAAATCAACCCCGATCTCTAATCGGGACGTCAAATCAACCCCGATCTTAATATCAGGCCATCAAATCAACCCCGATCTCCAATCGGGCCGTCAGATGAACCCTGATCTCAATATCGGGCCATTATATCAACCCCGATCTCCAATCGAGCTGTCAAATCAATCCCGATCTCAATATCGGGCCATCAAATCAATCCCGATCTCCAATCGGGCCGTCAGATCAACCCCGATCTCAATATTCGACCATCAAATCAACCCCGATCTCAAATCGAGCCGTCTGATCAATTTCGATCTCAATATCAGGCCGTCAGATCAACCCCGATCTCAATATCGGGCCATCAAGTCAACCTCGATCTCAATATCGGGTCGTCAGATCAACCCTGATCTCAATATTGAGCCATCAATTCAGCCTCGGTCTCAACTCGAGAGGTACAGGTCAGCCCCTGTCTCAACCCAAGAGGTACAGGTCAGCCCCGGTCTAAACCCGAGAGGTACAGGTCAGCCCTTGTCTCAACTTGGGAGGTGCAGGTCAGCCCCGGTCTCAACCTGGGAGGTACAGGTCAGCCTCGATCTCAACCCAGGAAGTCAAGTCAACTTCGGGAAGAAACCTGAATCTCCACAACATCTCTAGAGGAAAACCTGGAATGACCAACTCAGCCTCAGAGACTACACTGAGGACAAATAGACTCGAATGGGATCCAACTCTTGGAAACAACCCCAGGAAGTCAGCCGAAGGCCATGCCTACACTAAGGCAACCCCGGGAGGGGAAAAATGGTCATTTTACCAACCCTAAACTGATTCGGTCAAACTCAAGCCGAATTGATGTCACCAAGGTTAGAACAAACCATAACGATGATCCCGAGTGCAAACAGCGCAAGATAGCTCAACGGACAACCCGTCTTCTTGGGCCCAAAAAAAAAAATTCCCATGTTGTTGTGACACTCTCGACGAGGGCTTTCCAGAAAGGTATAGCACGCCTCAAACGGACGATCCGATCAAAAGTTAGAAAGTTTCGACTTTAACCTCGCGTTGCTTAGAGTGCACGTACTTCAAGACGACTCGACTAGACACGTGTTCCCCATCAAGGGAGCTACAACTCTACATGTGGCAGCAACAGGTACAGCAGAGGCTCCCTGACCTATATATATGAGGTGACCCCCCCCCCCCCCTCATTTTCAAAAATTCTGAAACGCAACAAACCTCTGCCTGTTTGATTTTCTAACTTTTTCACCTCTTCTAAACCCAAAAAATTTTCACTCTACCACGTAGATATACCCACATACTACCACATAGTATAAAATAACAGATAGATTTGAAAGTTTAGAGCCTACGATTTTGCAAAAAAAGCCCATGTAGCTGTCTATTGTGAGTATTTTTTTGATCAGCAAGTTTATATTACTTCTTCGTACTTTTATACACTTGCGCGTTAAGTTTCGTTTTCTAAATATGCCCGGAACTTAGTTTCGTGGCCGTTTTTGTCAAAAATTAGTATATTTTTGTACATAACAGCATTTTCTGGTATTTCTACAACTCAGATTGACGATCCGTCAGCTCTAACAGCTTCAGTGCACTACCACCTTCATTTTAAGAATCTTCGTCGAACTGGGTTATTTTCACAGTCCGGGTTTGGATTTTTTTGTGTTTATTTAACTGTATATATACTAACTTTTTAATTCTGTCAAGCCCGGATGTCAAATCGGAGGTAGTTTACTGCTTTTATATATATTTATGCATATATAAGCAGCCTTCACCACCACTGGGTTCTTTTCCCAGTCTTGGTTGACTACGTTTTTGTTAATATATATATATATATATATATATATATATATATATATTTCAGTCCGTCCTGGATTATTCTGTGGCCTTTATACTGCTTTTTTCACCCTTCACCATTACTGGGTTATCTTCCCAGTCCCTGGTTGACTACTTTTTTGCACATTTACATTTTTGTTCAACCTGGATTATTCTGTGGCCTTTTTACTACTTTTATATATAAATATGCATATAGAAGCAACCTTCACCACCACTGGGTTCTCTTCTCAGTCTTGGTTGACTACTTTTCTGTCAATATATATATATATATATATATATATATATTTCAATTCCAGTCCGGACACAAGCGTGAAAACTCATCGCCCTTTATAGCTTTCGTATATATATAACTGTATATATATTGCTTTACTTGCTTTTATCAAATTGTTGCTTTAAATATTCATTTGATATGAATCGGCATTTTTCAGTCACAAAAGCAACCTCGCGTCCCTTATATCGCTATCTGGTGGGAACGAGACGCTTCGGCCCTGCGAACCCGAATTTACTGAATGAATCCTCGGTTCTGGCAACATTGGGATATATATCTATTTCTTTACAAATTTGAAATGTGCAGGTTTATTGGCTACTCATATGTGAGCCTAAGAATCGTGGGATTCATGATCAAAGTGATCAGAATCTGATTCTCATGATGGACAAACTCCGCTTTACGAATGTACCCTACCAATTTTTCTGTAGAAATGTACATGTAAAAGCCCTTAAAACGGTTATCCGGATTTAAGGTCTCAAAATAATGAGAATAATGGTTTGTCGTGTCAGATTCCCTCCAATGGCTATCATGCCCATGAGAAAACCGACACTTGTATATTTGTTGTGGTTGAGGATGCTTCGCAGCCCGACAATCACCATTCAAATTGAGCCTTAAGGCTGAAAAGATAAAAATTAAAATTATCGATATGTTTTAATTCCTATGTTAGCGTAAGAGTTTGAAAACCAACTTTCAAAACGTCATTTTTATCTTAAAAAAAAAAAAAAGATAAGCTTTTTCAAATCAAATCAAATACTTTTTACAAATCAAATCAAAGACTTTTGCAAATCAAATCAAACCCTTCGTATATAGGCTCAACGAAGCACTTCCTTGCTTTCAATAATTCAAACATAGGCCCAATTTTTAAACAGCATACATACACACACTTCAATTTTTTTAAGGAAAATATTGAAAAGATGCGGTACCGTGTTTACACGGGAGTTGCGGGGTGCCTAACACCTTCCCACACTTAACCAAGCCCCCGAGCCCAAAACTTTGTTTTCAAAGATCAAGTTTTGACAGTGTCCAGCAATTGGGCCTCTTTCAAATAAAACTCGGTTGAGTTGGTACAACCATTTTCAAATCTACCAACTGGCGACTCTGTAAAACGTTCAATCGTCGACATGACACATGTTGGCCTTTTCCTAATAAACCCTTCAAAACCTTTTTCGTAATAAAAAGAGTGAGGGTAGAGATAACTTAGGAAGAGATAAAAGATCTGGGTTGTGACCTGACCCGCGGATTTTTTTCGACGTCGACAAGACTCATAAGAGAAAAGATTATAGAATAAGATCACGACGTGATCTTTTATAGTTGTAAAAGACAGATGGTCTGTAATGATTGAATAGTTATGATCTGATGCTATAAAAAGAATGTACTATGAGATAGTACGAGATAAACTTATGAGTTATAGATGATGAGATACATAAAATCTGTATCGAGCAAAGAGCAAGAGAAAGCAAGATGTAATTAAGTGGGATTACAACTGAGAACTCATGTGGTGGCTGAGTTGTATAGACCTTTGTATGGGCAGGGATTTTGTGCTTACACTTGGTTTATCATAGTGATAATCGTTAGAATGCTGGTGACGCACTATCGATATATATATGGCGAGAAGGTGATTCTTTTCTTATATTTATATTTGGTAGTTAGAAATCATAGAGATTTATTAAGATGATATTAAGATTAGGTACGAGTTCTAAACTCATGCTTATGGTAAGTTCGTAACTCATAATCGTATGTATATTTTTGAACCCCTAAGCGTATGGACAGTCCCTGATCAGTTCTTGGACTACGTATTGCTAGGACAAGTTCTTAAACTCATATTATTGTGGCAAGTTTCTGAACTTCCAAAGTGTGGTAAGTTTGATGAACTATACTGGGTATAGAAAGGTTATGGTATAGAAAGCATTGATGGTGTTGAAGATTGATAGAATGATTAAGTAATGAAATGGTGGAGTAAAGATTTATATTGATGGAAAAAATTTGGATATTCTAAATCTTCTAGCTATGCTAGATTTTCAAAATTTATTGATTTTGTGTTGATGTTTGCACTTCTGAGTCTTTTAAAAAATATTGGATCAAATGATTAAACCAATGGATTCTTAAAATAGTGATATTATTCACATGTCTATGCTAATTTCTTCCGCTAGACAAAAAATGATTTGAAATTTTCAAAATGTATTTTATATATTCTATACATCATTTGATTTGGTGTAGAAACAATAATCGAGGAAGTTATTAATGCAGTTGAACCTAGTGTTGGATGTGATCGTAGGATCGTCAGCCCACTATGGTATAATGTAGCATGACGACGTCATATAATGACGAAATCCTCAACGTACCATTACTACGGTACGGTATCAGGATATTATAAAAAGATTTATTTATTTTTAGTTTCCTTAAACTATAAAAAAAAAAATATTGAGTTGGTTAAATATATATATATATATATATATATATATATTTCTATTAGTGTCCGAATTGTTGCTAAAAGTCTATGCTACTTGATTCAACTAGACAAATATTGAAATATGTTTATGAAATTCGAGCGTTATTGACAAAGTATGCCAAATCAAATTGTTTTGGAGCGAATTCAGATGTTGAAAACTGAGGTGAACAACCCTATAAAGGGGACACGTTATCGGAGACAATGGTTCCGAAAGTAACACATAATGTAATACAATGTTATAATGTAATACGTTGTGCACGACATAGGGGTACGATAGGTTGATCACCTAGAGTACTTGCAGATAGTGTTTTTAGTCTGTGTGATTGCTAAATACTCTGTTAAAAATAGTTTACAGTGGTGATACACTATTAAACCTGGAGAAGAGTTCAAGGTCTTATGACCCCTCAGCATGATTTGGAATATTTTAAATTCCTGAGTTATTTATATCGCTTCCCAATTATTGAGCAATTGTGGAAGATTCCTATTATTCTAAAGGTAAATGTGGCAAGAAGGATATTCTTTAAAAAGAAGTAGTTGTAGAACGCAACAATCCAGTGAATAAAGATTAACGTAAAATCTATTTTGATATATTGAATGAATAAAAATTAATAAATAAAAATTTTGAGATCGAAATTCTTAGAAGAATGGGTGAATGTGATAACCCGAATACCTACAAAATAGTGAATTTTGAAGTATATAAATTCGATTAGTAGAGTATATGGTAATGATTTTTAAAAAGGGTAATGAACGGGTTAAAGAATATATAATATTTGAAACATAATTGAGTTTAATTGAAGGTTATGAAATAAAATCTAGATTTTGTTAAAGAAATTAATGGAGTAAGATATATAAATAAAAACTTTTGGTAAAGTAATGTGTTAAAGTTATTCAACGATAAAATTATGAAGGAGATTGGTGTAAACCAAGTAAGGGAGGTTTCGGTGATTCCGAGGACGGAATCCTTATAAAGGGGGAAGAATGTGACAACCCAGATTTTCAATCATTTTTAAAATAATAATTTAATAAATAAAATTCTTGTTATGAGATGTTTTGAGATTGAGTAATTAAACATATTTGTTATATATTTTGAAATAAGTGATTTGGTGTGCAGAGATTATTTGTGAATATAGAAGAGAAATATATATATATATATATATATATATATATATATATATATATATTCATATATTGAGAAAGTGAGGTTTAATAGTTAATTTAATTAAGTTAAAAATTATGTTATGAAATAATATAATTTGATTTTCATGCCTTGATTGGAGATGGAATTGTTATGAATTAAATTTCTTAAATGTGAGTAATTCACTTAATTAAAATAAGGAATTAGTGTAATCGTATTTATTTTAATAAATGAGGAGCTAATATATTACATATGAGTGTAATATAACAAAGTTAAATAAGGAATTAAAGGTATATAATCTAATTTATATTTCTAGTTTATGTGTTCTTGAGTTTTCTTTTAAAATTTGAGTTTTAGTTAATGAATTTGTGGGTTATGATGTTATATATGTTATTAGATATTTATAATTTGATAATGGTCATCTAGAAACGATTTTTCAGAAATCAAATTCATGTATTTATGCTAAAGAAAATGAATTTGGATTTTGATGGTAATGTGTGTTTTGGTTTACTTTGAGACTAAGATTAATGATGAATTCGTGATGAAAACTTTAAATTGATGGTTGATTGTTGTTCTCCTCTGTAAAACGAAAACAACGCAACTTGAATGGATCAAGTTGGTTAAGAAACGAATTCGTGGTGGATGATTACACTAAACATGTTAAAAATATAAAAAATTAGTATAAACCAAGTCCCACATCGACTAAATTGAGAACCTTATTCTTTTCTAAATCTATAAATAGAAGGGCTTGGCCCTTTGTTTCATTCACCAACAATAAGGCCTCCAATTTTGAGAAAGGTTTTGTTGTGGGAGGACTTTTTATAAAGACCTCCTTAGTTAAATTTTGGCGTCAAGTGCGTAGGCAGTTTGTGGAACTCGTATTTTCGGGGCACGTGAAGTGCAAATAGCTATAAGCTGTTAATCTGTTATTGGTATACAACAATCAAGGAAAGTTTTTCAATTCCTATTTGCTATGTGTAATTGATGATGAATTGTTTTAATCTGTATTGCAAAGATATTACATATGTTGTGAGCATGAAATGTTAAAGTCGATTTATGGCTACATTGATTGAGTAAAGAATGTTGATTGAGTAAGGTACTCCATCTTTATACTTGTTATGTGAATTAAAGCATGTATGATATGTTAGTCTAATGATTATGATGTATAGGATGAGCATGTTATTTATGTGCTACGTGATGCATGAAAACTATTAGATCTTGTTGAGCTGTCGAGCTCATTCTTGCAAAATAATCATTTTTCTAGGTCAATGATTCAAGATAATGATACGTGCGAATTGAATGATAGAGATCAATAGCGATTCAAGAAAATTATTTGCTTTTAGATGAGAAATATATCTGATGGTTTGGAGGTATTATAATTGTTGAGTTGTAAGTTGAGTTGTCTGATGTATAATGGATATTGATTTGTAATGTAAGATTTTGTTTATACCTCTAGTGAAGCGAATCATAATGGTAGATTTGATTCAAAATATGTAAATGATAAAGGTTGAGATTCAGGGTAATGAAGAAAGAAAAATATAAAAGTTTTAATAATTTCGTATTTTATTGAGTTTAATACTGATTAATGATGTAAAGATAGAAGTTCGATGTATTGTTAACGGCCAAGATTGAGAGTTGAATTGTATGAGTTTTGGGGTCGTTACAACTTCCAGCAGCTTTTAAATACTAATATCTTCGTGTTGAGCAACTTCGCCGGACTGGGTTATCTTCTAATTCGGGTTTGACCTTTTTTTTTTGTATATATTTAACAGTATATATACTAACTTTTTAATTCTGTCAAGCCCGGATGTCAAATTCGCGGTAGTTTACTGCTTATATATATATATGCATATATAAGTAACATTCACCACACTGGGTTATCCTCCCAGTCTTGGTTGACTACTTTTATGTCTATATTTAATTATAAATATATATTTATATTTCAATTTGGCCAGGATCATTCTGTGGCCTTTTTACTGTTTTGGCACCATTCACCACACTGGGTTATCTTCCCAGTCTTTGTTTGATTACTTTTCTGTCTATATATATATATATATTTACATTCCAGTTCGGCCTGGATCATTCTGTGGCCTTTTTACTATTTTGGCACTATTCACCACACTGGGTTATCTTTCCAGTCTTGGTTTGACTATTTTTTTGTCAATATTTAAATATATTTATATTTCTGTCCTGGACTTGGAGTGAAAACCCACCGCCCTTTATTGTTTTTATATATATTTCAATTCTGTCCAGCCTGGATCATTTTGTGGCTTTTATACAGTTTTTTATAAATATATATATTTACTTTCCAGTCCGGGCACAGGCGTGAAAACTCATTGCCCTTTTTACTATTTTTCTATATATATTTTAATTTTGTTCAGCCTGGATCATTCTGTGACTTTTATACAGCTTTTATAAATATATATATATATATATATATATTTCAGTTCTAGTCCGGGCACCGACGTGAAAACCCATCGCCCTTTACAACTTTCGTATATAATTATCTATATATATTGCTCACTCATTTTTATTAAATTATTGCTTTAAATATTCATTTGATATGAATTGGCACTGACATTTCTGCGAGCGAACTTGATTTATTTAAATCTCTCCAACTCTAGCTTTCAAACGGTTAAAAATAGGTTCAGACAGAATCGGGAAGCTAGAATGGCTGAGATTTATTTAAATCTAGCATTTTTCTAGTTTCTGTTATAAAAGCTACCTCATGGCCCTTAGATCGCTATCTAGTGGGAACGAGACGCTTCGGCCATGTGCAAACCAGGATTTACTGAATGAATCCTTGGTTCTGGCGATATTTGGATATATATCTTTTTCTGTAAAAATTTGAGTTGTGCAGGTTTATTGGCCTCTCTATGTGAGCTTAGGAATTGTGGGATTCATGATCCAATTGATCAAAATCTGATTCCCACGATGGACAAACTCCACTTTACAAATGTACTCTACCAGTTTTTCTGTAAAAATGTACATACAAAAGACCTTAAAACGGTTATCCGGATTTAAAGTCTTAACATAGTGAAAATATGTTTTGTCGTGTCAAAGTCACTCTGATGGCTGTTATGCCCATGAGAAGACCGACACTTGTATATATTTTTATGGTCGAGGATGCTTCGCAGCCTGACAATCACCATTCAAATTGAGCCAAAAGGCTGAAAAGATAAAAATAAATTATCAATATGCTTCAATTCCTGTGTTAGCGTAAGGGTTTGAAAACCTTCTTTCAAAACATCACTTCAATAATCTTATCGAAAAAAGAAGCTTTTGCAAATCAAATCAAGCACTTTTGCAAATCAAATCAAAGCCTTTTTGCAAATCAAATCAAACCCTTCGTATATAGGTTCAACGATGCATAAACATACTTTTAATCAAACATAGGCTCAATTTTCTTCCAGCATTCACACACACATTGCAGATTTAAAAGGAAAATATTGAAAAGATGTGGTACCGTATTTACACGGGAGTTGTGGGGTACCTAACACCTTCCCCACACTTAACCAAGCCCCCGAACTCAAACTTTGTTTTCAAAGATCAAGTTTCGACAGTGTCCAACAATTGGGCCTCTTTTCAAACAAAACTCGGTTGAGTTGGTACAACCATTTTAAATCTACTAACTAGCGACTCTGTAAAACGTTCAATCGTCGACATGATACATGTTGACCTTTTTCTAAAAAATCCTTTAAAACCTTTTTCACAATAAAAAGAATAAGGGTAGAGATAATTTAGGAAGAGAGAAAGATCCGGGTTATGACCCGACCCGCGGATTTTTTTTTCGACTTCGACAAGTAGTCAAAGGGAAGTACATATGATGGAGATAGAATTTTACATCAAGAAAATTTAGAGAAGACGAGGTACGAAGACCGCATTTAATAAAATTCATACATTCAAGCATTCGACTAAAATAAAATCCAATCACATTGGTCAGTAGTCCATAATCAACCCCATTTATTATCGTACATATCAACATATGCATCAATAAATAAAACATTTAATATATACATTGATATCGATTTAATGGGCAATTCTAGTTAGTTTCAAAATCTAATTTCAACTCTAATTAGTTATCATGGAATCCAAAGTTAGCATGAAATCCAATTCTAATTAAAATAAACTTCTTTATTTTAATCCAATTCCAAATCTAATAAACTCCATTATTAATCTAGAATTACAGAAAAACATATAATTTTAATTAAAATAAACATTTTGTCTTAATTAGAAATCAAAATAATAAATAAAATTCCTGGTGACCAGCGCTGAGGCGCCGCTAATGTACTAGTAAGGGGGCGCTGCGGCGTAGGGTCACCTGTCTCCAGACCCGAACCGGCGTTGTGGCGCTTCATGGTTGCCAGGGACCCAGGTCCGGCGCTTCAGCATTGCAAATAAGCCTTGGGCAGGTGCTGCGGCGCCGCTGAGCAAAACTTTTTTTCCTGTTTCGCGAATTGTGCAGTTTTTCTCCAAAAACATGATTCCTACCTAACAACTATGCCCAATTAAATTATTCCAAACACATATCAATATATATATATATATATATCAAATAAAAAAATAATTAATAACACGCGTAAAGGTTTAGCTCTGATACAACTGTTAGGTTTGTAAGATTAAAGTAGCGGAAGCGTGGTAAAAACGGATTTTTAAATTTTACAAACCTTATACCCGGATCATCCTTTATGCATAATTATTAATTAAACGAAATAGAAAGAATTATCCAATCATACCCTTGTAGAACTAAGCTTCCACGGGTACAAGTTCAACTCCAAATCCTTCGTGATCTACTTGAGTTCTCCGGGTTTGATTCCTTCCTTTGATCAATGTCAGCCACCCAAGTGTTTGGCCTCTAGAGGTGATCCACCAAGGAAGAAGAGATATTCAAGAATGTAGGTGTCTGACTAAACACTAATTCTATCTATATAGAATGTGTATACTCTCCCAACTATTGGAATAGTGTAAGTTCTAACCTTGTTCCATAATAAGACTTTCTTACTTATAGATATAGGCAACCATCCTAAACTATTTAGAAATAGGGTTTCATATTAATTAATTAAACCTTTTAATTAATTAGGCTTCTCAATTCTATTGGGAATAATTAAATTCTTTTAATTAATTAACCTCCCAATCTTATTAGGATTATATGAGAGAGAGAGAGTATCTTATTAATTAATTTTCATACTCCTTTAGGATTTAAATAATAATAATAGTAATCATAATAATAAGTCTCCTTTTATTAATTTATATTTAATACTTCCAAAATATTAAATAATATATATTAAGCTATTAAATTTATTCTATCATCATAGATTAAATTAAACATACTTAACTTATTATTACGATTATGCCATTAGCTTCTTAAATAAATATTTTTCCTTTTATAGTGTGATCCTTTAGGTTCTCTATATTAAATCGGTTGTGAATAAATCAATTAGAATAATTTTAATCTTATTTAAATAAATAAATTAAACTAATAATTCATTTAAATAAATAACATTTATTATACAATAAGGGTAAGCTCTCTTAGTGATCAACGACTTTCCAGATAATATAGATTTCAACATTAATCATAAAAGAACCTGTGAGTAAATAGTTACCGTACAATTCATTCCTTCTACCATACAATGTCCCAATTAAATATAAGACATGGATTTACTATCGAGTCTTATTTTATTTAATTATATGTATTTCGATTCTAAAATGCACAACTCCAAACAATGCACATTAGAGACTCCTTTCTAATTTTATTTTGCCTTGACCAAAGACTACTGGGTTGTCATTTATCGAATCACATAGGACATTCTCTTCTTTTACTAGAAATGGTAGATTATTTATTGATCATCCATTATCTCCATATATAAATCATTATACCCAATCATACCATTTGATATACCCTTAGGGCCTTAAGGGATATGTCAAAGTATAACTCATCATACACAAGATACTATGATGATCTCAAGTTTAAGGAATATTTGTACTACAATCACTTAAGGAATTCCAATTGATAGGCAAGTAAAACTATATTAGGTATTCCTTAGCGAGCTACGTTCAGTGAACTTATTCTCCAATAAGCAACTACATACTTGCTTTAGTGTCTCCACACAAATGATTATGAGATCGATTATCCTCATCCAATGAGCAAGTCAAAGTATGTACCAATCTATCCGGATTCATTAATCCCCTTTTTAGTAATCCAACGATTGGAAACTATTTAAGTTTTAAACTATCTAAGAATTTAGATCTCATTAGCATGATCATCATCTTGATTCTAAAGCATTGCTTAAAGTTATGGGTTTATCACATATTATAAAAAATAGCACCATGTAGATAAATAAATGTCTTTAATTGAATAACACTTTTATTAATAAATGAATAAAATTATTACAAAGTAAATGTTTTATCGTCAAACATGATATGCTTTTATGCATATTACTTTCATACAATGCCACACAAAGGTATAATTAACATCATCTCTTTTTCGTTTCTTAGTTTTTTCAATTTGAAGTATATTTTCATGCAAGTCAATTATGTAAAGTCCATTCAGTAATTTATCAACACCATATAAAACATTTTTATTATAAAGGGAACAACTATTGTTCTTTATTATAATATCAAAACCATCTATATCCAATACAGAAATAAAAATAATGTTTCTTATGAGTGTTGGAACAAAATAACAATTATTTAAACTAATGAACTTGCCTGTGGGCAGTGTGCTAAACGATAAGTTCTTACAACTAATGCAACAACCTTTGCTTAATTTCTCACTCATAGGACGACTTCATCATTGTTCAACTTTCTACTTCTGATCAGTCCCTGCATCGTATTACATATGTGAGAACCTCAGCCGATATCCAATACCCAAGTAGAATTTGACTTTCAGAAAAATTAATTTCAATCATGAACAAACCTTGATTGGAAGTCGAAGCTTCTCGAAGCTTCTTCTGCTTTCGTTCCGCAAGGAACTTATCACAGTTCCTCTTCTAGTGTCATGACTTGTTGCAATGGAAGCATATTCCTTTGCTATCTGGATCAGGATTCTTATTACCTTTCATTTTCGCATTGCCCTTAGCCTTCTTGTTTTTTTTCTTTTTAGAAAATACCTTGGGTCTCTTCCTTTTCTTGGAAAAATCATCCACTAATAAGACTTGGTTCACTTTGGATGAGAAGTGACCTTTAGCAATTTTCAATATGTTAAGTAATTTAGGCAAGCTGACATTCAACTTATTCATGTGAAAATTCACAACTAATTGTGAGAAAGTGTCAGGAAATGACTGCAAGATCAAATCCTGACTTAACTCGCCATCCATAACGAACCCTAGTTGTCCAAGTTGTTTAATTAAATTGATCACTTTCAGGACATGAGTCTCAACAGAAGTGCCCTCGGTCATATGAGATCGGAAGAGCTCCTTAGATATCTGATATCTAGTAGTCCTACTTTGCTCACCATACAACTCTTTGAGGTGCAGCAATATAATAGCATCATCCATATTTTCATGATGACGTTGAAGCTCGTTACTCATAGATGTGAGCATGATGCATTGAGCCACAGTTGCATCATCTTGCCACTTTCTAAAAGTAGCAATCTTTTCCTCAGAGGTTGTTTCTGTGACACCCCCAAATCCGGGTACTTCATTTCCACAGGATTTGGTTTACACTATGTTAGGAATATACATGAGAATGTTATTCCTATTTATATAAGATTTGATTATGAACTTAATGAATGAATATGCAAATATGTCTGCATTGATGAAAGCTGTAAAGTACTTAATAAATGATAGACATATGTGAAGGACTTGGATTAAAAAGATCAAATATGTTAGGTTGATCCTACATAAACAAACAGCTTTGTGAAGTCTTTCAAAAGATTATAATGTACAAGGACTATGAATAGAAAGATCAAGCTTGTTAGGTTGATCTTATAAAATGTAATAGATAGGCCAGTCTGAACGTCGAGCACTGCACCAGCAATCACAGTATGTCAAGAAAAGATAAGGCAGAATCGTGGTGTGTCGAGGAAGACTTTCTCCGAGCCATAGTCTGTCGAGGAAGCCAAGTTTAGAATCGTGGAGATAGCCTGTCGAAGCGCCTGCCGAGCGCCTGTCGAACCAAGTCAAGAATAATAGGCTTCACTCGAAGACGTGGAGCCTGCAGATCATGACAGAGGCAGAAATCATAGTTGAGCAGAACAGTCAAGAGACTGCAGTTGTTAAGGCAGAAATCATAGTCTGTCTTATGATCTACCCTCAAAGTTGCAGACTACACTCAGAGTCGCAGTGTCTGCACAACCAAAGCCAGATTATAATCTGCAGAACTAAGGCCAAAACATAATCAGTCAAGTGCTCATAAATGCCAAGGAAGAATGGTAGAGCACTCCACGATACTCAACAACTGAGCACTACTGAAGTATACAAAGATCGTAGTCTCTGGTAAGAGTAGTCAAGGTTCAGAATACAATCTACTTGAAGAATACCAGAAAGCATTCTCTGAATGGCCTGCAAGCAAACAGAAGATCGAAGCACCAACTCTATCAGCATGATAGACTGACTGAGAAGTGAAGCTATTTAGGAGAAGTCTTCTAGAAGCGATCGTTAAAAGACAATGAATGAAGTGACTGTCAAAAAGAAGATAACGATTGCAGTGTCTATCAAACCAAAAGAAGACAACGATCGTAGTGGGCACTACGGTCGTGGTGTTTGCTAAACGTGCAGCTGAAACTGATGTAGCACATACAGAGATATTGGTCAACCTATAGAGAGCAGACGAAAAGGATTATCTATGCTCAGCCTCATCATGAAGAGTGAGCGGGATATCACAGAGCAGAAAGTTGAGAGAGATGAGCATGACTAATCAGAAGAGTCTTGTAAACCAGAAGGGCCAAAGCAGTCATTTAAGTTATCAGTTCCTGATGCAAGTCAATGCGAGCAGAATCGTAGATACACTGCAAGATTGAAGAGCGAGAGGTTCTACATTATCAATCCAAAGAACACTCTCAAAATCGTAGTGTTGTCAAAGCCAGTTAACTTGCAACATCCATAGACAAACTACTATCAAGCACATGAACATCTGCAACAGAATCGTGGAGTTAGGTCGTCTGATTATTGAGTCCCAACAATACCTCAATATGAAGACTAACAATTGAACGTTGCTGATTAAGAGCATCGATGCAGTTGTCAACTTCTTTGGTTCGGATCGAGGTATCAAAAAGGAGAAATAAATGTGACTACCAACCTGACTTCTGAAGGTGACTGCTCAGAGGTGTTAGGTGAAATAGTAGACTGCTATGTCACAAAAGTTAAAAAGGTGTTGTCACGTCAAGTCAGCATTCTGCACCAAATAACTCAAAATCCTTGAAGCAATTCAAATAGCTTCCAACGGCTATATTCCAACAGAAAGCTGATGGAGGAGTATATAACAGCTGAAGCTACAAAGGTGAAGGAGTTGTTGACTCTACGAGAGTTCTACAGAGCTTAACAGAAAATGTCTCAGTGGCAGTGAGACTACCATAGTAGGAGTGAAGCAGATATGATGAAGAGCTTTAATTGTTAAAGGCTTCACTCAACACGAAGAAGAATGTCAACCACATTGGCATTTGAGCTGAGAGTCGAGAAGGCCAAGAAGACAAGAGAAAGAGTGGTAGACCAGAAAAAAGATATCCAGGACCACTCTACGATTCCCCATGAACAACCAGAGCTGAAGAGAAGTAGATGCAGAGCAGAATCTGCACACAAGACAACCAGTGTTCAAGGGATGCTAAGTACCAGATGGAGTCTACCTCAAGTGCAAAGACTTAGCAGATCCTCAATGGTGACAGTGTGCTATGCTGAAATCAGATGAAGTCAAGCATCAACAACAAAGATCAGCTGCACCAATGAAATGTGATAGACTGCTAAGCACTCAAGGATGTCGAGCTTCATGAACATCTTAGCAGTCCATCAGTGGTGATCCAGTCTCGATGCAGAATGCCAAAAGATCACACCAAGCTGCTAAGAACTAGAAGATGAACAAGCTTAAAGTCATCTTAGTAGCTCAGCACCAACAATAACAAATTAACAAACAACCAGTGCCTGAGGGGTCCTTGTCTTTGTGACTAAATCAAAGTCAAGTTTGTTGGGCTTGCTGAGTACCAGAGGGCACAAGAGATTCTAAGTCTGCTGAGCTTAGTCTATAGGTCCAACTCTGCTGGGCTTGAAGAGTTCTTAGTGAACTAGAGTTCCAAGGCTGCTAGCTTGAAGGAATCTTAGTGATTTAAGAGTTACCCTTTTCTTAGTGGAATTCCTGCTTGTTGAAGCAGAAGAGTGGATTAGGAGCTTGAGTCTCTGAACCACTTAAAATCCCTTGTGTCATTTACTTTATGTCATTTACATTATGCACTATAACTGCTATAACCACTTACACCTAAACTAACATTAGAACAATGTTTATCAATATATCTTTAAAGGGGATCTTTAACTTATTTTGATGTGCATGAATTGATTCTTAAGTTTGTCATCAGCTAATTACTTAGCAATACAAAATAAAATAAAAAAGCTTTTAAAATACAAAAGGATCTATTCAACCCCCATCCCCTTCTAGATCTATTGTGTACCCCTTGGAAACTAACACTTGGTATCAAATCAGGTTCTCATGTTATATCCTAAAGCTAATGCTTTGAGTTTGGTCCTAAGCACAAACAAAGTTCTAAACTTAGTTTTAGTAGTAAGTCACTCGTGAATGTAGATGAGCTCACACGTTGGAAATTGTACGTACAGGTAAATGTGCCTATACACCTGAAGCTATCCAGATTGGTCCCTGTCCTTAAATGCTATTGCAATCAAGCCAATCTTTGCCCATAGTCAATCAGCTGTCTGCAGCCCAGTGATGGGAAGTCAAGAAGAATCAAGAGTTAAAAGCCTGACATCCTCTGTGCTGAAAGATGAGATGCCTATACAAGAAATGAGATGCTTATTCAGAGAAGAAAGGAGAATTCCTCAAATATGTATTTGGCTAAATCCATGTATCTGAACTTTGAAGTTCGAGGGCGTCAAAGAATTCAAGTTGCCAAGAATTTCCTCTAATCATAACTCCAAGACTCTGCTTGATTGAGCTAAGGCCCTATGGAGCAACAAAAGCTGACAGCATTGTCAATGCAAAGATTTGCACAACGCCTCATATCATTGTGCAAATGAGCAGGACAAATGACTTTCAAGTAACTGACAATGTCAAGGTATGATTCCTCATTAATATACACTTGTATTATATTGCATCACCTTATGTGCTATAACAGTATTCTATCAAGAGATCATGTTATTCCTAAAAAGGGAAAGAGAGAAAGTACATTTGTAGTTGGAAACTAATTGTTAACAGACTTTCTCTCCACCCATGTTTTAGGTTGAAGATAATATTTTGACAGAAACCTGACATATGCCTTAAGTATATTACAAACTAAGAAGTTTAAGTTGCTCAACCTTTGCTAATGGGTTGGTATGTATGTAAATCCATACAAGCCAATGTTTTATGTTTTTGATAAAACGTAGAGTATGATCAACACTACAGATATATCTTGAATGTTCTTAGAAACTGATCAACTCCACGAACCAACCAGATGCAAATAAGTAATAGAGCTGATCTGTACTCTGTGAACATTCAAAATCTGTGAACATGGCAAAGCAAAGAGTGTAACAACCAAAGAAAAAGATTATCATATAAAAATGTTTAATCACACACACTCACAATCATGCATTATAACTGTCATATCTAAATTTGATATATGTGCGAATATGATTGTTGATGCTTATATGATGTAAAACCAAGGATATGAGAAACTGGGATTTTAAGAAAACTAACCTAGCAGGACCCAAGTAACCATGGGTACCAAGATAGAAATTTGTTTAACCTGTAGGTACTTGGTCTATCTGACCTCACTAAGGAAAACTAAAGCACATGACTTCAGTTGCAAAGACTCAACAAGCTGTAAATTTAAAGATATCTCAGCAATTCTCTAATTCAAGGTCATCCAATGCCAAAGCTTGCTCCTGAAGATTTGTTGAGTCCCCTAGAATGAAGATCACATGAACTTAAATGGATTCCAAAATCCTTTGTTGATCAACATAAGGAAGTTGGCTATTCATATCAAGATTTAAGAGACCTTCCATGCTTTTCCATGCAAAGCATATCATCTCAAAAGGAACATCAAGAAAATTCATATCAAGGGATCACCAACTAATGGTTATGAAGTATGCATCATAGAAACAATGCTCCACGAGTACAGAAGATGCTAAAGTCTGAATGATAGAAACTACGTTCGTAGTGTCTAGTCAGCAATCGTGGAGTGACCATTTCTAAAGAAATCACTATATGATCCAATGGAGCTTATTCAACCATGAAGATTCCAGCCAGAAGGAGATATGCAAGGCTACCTTACTTATACATGTATAGAAGAACAGCCCATCTTTATCTAAGATGATAATATCAACGATGGGAGAGCAGTGATCTACTATGTGTAGCAGCACTAATGTTGATAAAGGAGCACAGTGAAGCAAATCCTTCAGATCTTTCAAACAATGAAGATAGCAATACTTAATGACAAGGGAAGAACAGCTGAAGAGATGGAGGTGGTGAAAATTATGGAAGGACAACTGAAGATATAGAGGTGGTGGAGTTTAAGGAGTAAATGAAGTAGTGTGATTCTTACTAAAAGTCATGAGATAAGCTCAGAAGACAGGTCAACCTCTCTTGCATATTTGTTGACCACTCCACAAATATCAAGTCCACTTCTGATAAGTTCCTTCAACAGATGCTTAACCAAATAACCACATCCCAGTTACAGAGTCTTAAAACTTTGTGACTGATGAACCAAATAAATCTAAATCCCCAGTAGTATCGTCTCAAAACGTGCTACTGGTAACCATATCAACCATCCACTCCAATCGCGAAGTACCTACGATCAAACACCTGATCGTAGTGTAAGAGCATGCTGACCCCACGATCACAGCCCATACATATACCAACATCAAAGAATATCTAGAGTTGATAAGTGAACTTCTTGACAGAGTAGCCTACTGTGATGATATTGTAACCACCTAGTCTAAGAATCCTTTCTTCTGATAAGCGCCTCAGAGACAAACCTGACCCTAAGTTTTATACTAAGAGGCCAGCCCTTTCTTAGCAACCTTAACCTAGAAGAAGTGCTGATATTGAATGCATCACAAGAACCTCTACAGAAACATATAGTAACCCCTCAGAAGAATACAAGCTGCTGATGAATCATGCAACTCCCTGATGGAGATTAATGAAGAGTTATCTGTCGAAGTATGGCTACATACGACAATCTTTGAGTAGACAAAGAGATTGTCTACCAGACAAAGAAATAGTGGAGTACTAATCTATGTCATCAGGCTACTCCACGAACTGAAGTAGTCAACGGTCAACAGAAGGAAAGTCAAATCTAAAAAGCTGATTTGTTAGAAAAAGTTACAGATTGTGACCTATCAGACTTTTACATCTGTCCCATTGAAACATGGAGGGAACAGTTACAAAAAGGAAAATTCAAATCAGTGGCAGATACACTTACGAGAGTCTACCAAAAAGCTGCAAGCCTCAATAGTCCTTCTTCTCTCTCTCAAACCGAAACCCTAAACACTCTCCAAAAGCCTAAAACTCTCAAACATCTAGCCATTCTCAAATCGCTCTCAAATACCTCCTGCAATTCTCCTACAATCAAAACACCCAATTACTCCTAACCCTTCAAATGGAAGATTGGCGTGTCGTCACGGGTATTCAACTCGGCACTAAGAGATTCGAGAAATCAGAAAAGAAGTTCAGAGACCTTCTTGAATTCGTGAAGAAGGCTGGGTTTTCTGAATGCCTTGAATCGAACACCCTTATCTATGCCGACATGGTTAAAGAGTTCTACTAAAATGCTATGACAAGTTCTGGGCTTCTATCCACAAAGATCAAAGGACTAAACCTAAAGATAAAACCTACAGACATCAACCAATATCTAGGGTTTTCTGACCAGGGTCTGAAGGGCCTTGTAGAAGTCAACATTGAAGAATGAAAAAGGGTCATGCGCTACAAGAGGAACCCTAGTCTGAAGGACATGAAGAAGAAGGAGTTCCTTGAAGAGTTTGAGTTCCTTGCTGAGATTGTAGGGAAGTATATACTGAGAAAGGATATTGCACATGATAAAGTGAGCGATCAGCAACTGAGAATCATGTCTGCCATTGTCTTGAAGCAGCGAATCAACTTTGGAGTCATACTGTTTGACTTAATGTCCAAGTGGCTGGAAAAGGCAGAGAAGAAGAAGACAATAGATAAACCTCTCATGAAGGTTTTTCATGGGAGATTCTTGAGCATCTTTCTGAAGAAGAAATTGAAGAATAAGATTAAGGATGATGAGGGTGAACCCCTTAATATTCACAAGGTGATGTCTCCCAAGATGTTTGAAAACTGGAAGAAGAATCCCATGGAGAACAAGAAGTTGATGACGTATGGCAGCAGTAGCAAGAGCACTACGAAGAAGAGGAAGGCAAGCAATGTAGTGGATGAGCTATCTCACTCTAACGATTCTAAAGTTCAAGAGTCCACTTTTGAGAAGCCATCAAAGAAGAGAGCTAAGTGTTGGATTTGTACGTAACGCATACATGCAATCAAATTACACAATTAAAGGGCAGAAGCGCGAAACATAGGTTTTTAAAATTTTATACAAACTCATACCATGATCATACTTTGTGCTCAATTATTAATAATAGAAAAGTAGGAAGATCAGAATCATACCCTTGTAGAATCTAGCTTCCACGGGTACAAGTTCTACTCCTTGCTCTCTTTGATCTCCTTCAATTTTCTGTAGTGGCTCCTTCCTTTGATCAACGTTAGTCACCCAAATGTTTGGCCTCTAGAGGTGATCCACCAAAGAAGAGGAATAACTCAGGAAGATGGGTGGTTGGCTAAACCCTTTTTCTAATCTCTATAGAAAATATGTTGTACTCTCCAACTCTTAGAATTCACGTATATATAATATCTGATATAAGACTCTCTTATATAGATATTAGGTTAACCCTACTAATCTAATTAGAATTGAGTTTTTTTTATATTAATTAATTAAACCCTTTTAATTAATTAGGCTTGCCAATATATTGGGATTTAATTAACTAAACTCCTTTAATTAATTTGCCTTCTAATCTCATTAGGAATAATTGAAAGTACTAATATTAAATTAATTCCTAAACTCCTTTCGAATTAAAATAATAATAATTGTAATAATATTAATAAGGCTCCTCTTATTAATTTATATTTAATATTTCCAAAATATTAAATAATAAATATTAAGCTATTTAATTTATTCTATCACCGTAGATTAAATTAATTACACTTAATGCATTATTATGATTATGTCATTATCTTCTTAAATAATTCTTCTTCTTTTTATGGTGTGACCTTTTAGGTTCTCCATGTTAAACCGGTTGTGAATAAATCAATTAGAACAATTCTAATCTTATTTAAATAAATAAATTAAACTAATAATCTATTTAAATAAATAACATTTATTCAACAATAGGGATAAGCTCCCTAGCAATCAATGACTTTCTAGATAATATAAATTTCAACATTAATCATAAAAGAACATGTGAGTTAATAATTACCGTACAATTCAATCCTTCCACCATACAATGTCCCAATTAAATATAAGACATGAATTTACTATCAACACTACACCAAAAATGGCCTCTAGTGAAGGACAAATCCTTCACAAGACATAATATATCACTCATAATAGATTTATTGCGAAAAAATATTTCTTTCACACGAGTACTTGCATAAGACCTCCTCACAATTGGCCAACCTTCGCTAAGTAGTGACTAAATATTTTTTGTGAATGATATATTGAGAATAACTTTTTATTCACAAATTATATTTGGTAATGGAATATTGTTATTTAGTGAAAGAATGGTTTCCTTCACAAATAATATTTTAAGAATGACTATTAAAAATTAGTGAATAACTTTATTCTCTCACAAATAATATATTATGAAGAACAAATTAATTTAATGAGGGAAGATTTTCCTTCACTAATTATAAATTGAGAATGTTTCTTCAATTTAGTGAGAGAAATAATCATTCATTAATATCCATTTCTCAAGTAAAATCCTTCACAAATTATAAAATTATAAATAAAAAATTAATTAGTAAATAATCAAAATTCCTTGCAAATTATAATTAATTTTCAAATCAGTGATTTCATATTTATTATTATTATTAATCAATATAAAAAATATTAAATTTAATATTTCAAGTAAATATAAATATCATACTTGTTTCAAACTAATGCATAAAGAACTAATAAAATCAATACTCCATATATAAATAGATAATGCTCGAGTCACCATAACTATAAAATTTGTTATTGTATCTTAGTCTCCCAAGGACCATAATTCCTACAATATTTATTAACTAACATAAGAAAACAAAAAGAATAACAACGAACTAGAAAGAATAAAGTGTACCATGTTATGTCCACTTCATCATTATTTTCTTCAAGAAAATCAAGGTTGAGCCTGTAAACTTCATACTGTAAGAGAAACACCAAAATTTAATTTCACTGAGATAAGAAATAATAAAAGATGAAATGGGTAAACTTAAATTAAGAGAGAGAGAGAGAGAGATTAATGATGGATAAAGAAAAAATAGACATTAATGAATCATGATCAACCTATTACCAAATACTAAGATATTACTGCCAGTAAAAATCATACTGACCGGACTAAAATAAGCTATTTTACTGTCTGTAGTGTTGCTCTAAATCTACATGAATGCATGTGAAAATAATGCTAACTTACAGTCACAACTTTAGTTATACTACTGATTAATCAGACAATCATAATTGCTAATCATTGTTATTGCAAAATCTTATAATTTAGGTCACAAGAAACATCTCTTACAATTGCTACAAGTTAAATGAGTTTGTTCCTCAGAAGACTTCAACTAGTTTGCTAGTTCGTAAATTTGAACATCATACCTCAATACTCAAGTGTATGCACTTAGTTGATCAAAATATCAAACAACTCCAACAAATATAAGCGCAAAAGCAATTATGCGAAGTTAACTACTTTACACAATTGAATATTCACTTCATCCTCACAACTCTCATTATAGCAATCAGTATCCCAAAAGGCTCAAATTTCTACACCCATATTCAATTTAATGGGCAAGGTTAAAACACCAACATCTCACAGTTTTGCTTGAAGAACAGAAAGAGATGAAGCTACTCTATCTTTAAGGGGGCTTAAATTCCCTCCGGTTCAATAGTGGCCTAGAGGATCACTAATGAAAGGGAAATTGCCCAATTGAGCATTTGAAAATAGATAAATTATCAGTGTCATAAGTTACTAATTATCAGTGTCATCAGTATCATAAGTTACCTTATGGTAGCCGACATAAGAAGGCAATGCAGCGCCGAGGGATGTGCGCAACGAGAGCTTTCAAATCATTTTCATGTCCAAATGAAAAAAGATCTGCTTGATGGTTAATATAAATTATCAATCTCAGAAATAGCTAAACATATCATCATTAGCGGTTGAAACTTGAAACAAGCACAATTACACAAATAGAAGCTATCGCATTTTATAGCCCATGTGGATTCAATTTTCACTCAAGAACAAAAATCAACAACAAACTATTACCTCGTTTAGAATGAGAATTGAGAGTGAATCCTGAATAGATTTTCCTTGAAGGATACCTATTGTCAAACATTTTAGTCTACCTCCTGGAGTAGACTATCATGCAATTCCAAATTTGTGCAATGACATGATGATAGTAGTGTGCATACAAGCCAATCATGTATGATGATAAAGCACGTACTTTGTAAATAATCTTATTTATTTATTAATAAAATATTCATTTATTAAAAGCATTTAATTATCTACATGGTGCTATTTTTATAATATGTAAATAACCAATAGCTTTAAGCAATGCTTTAGAATCATGATGATGATCATGCTAATGAGATCTAAATTCTTAGAAAGTTCTAAAACTAAAATAGTTCCCAAACGTGGGATTACTAAAAAGGGAATTAGTAAATCCGGATAGATTGGTGCATATGTTGCTTGCTCATTGGATGAGGATGATTGATCTCATGATCATTTGTGTGGAGACACTAAAGCAAGTATGTAGGTGCTTATTGGAGAATAAGTTCACTGAACGTGACTCACTATGGAATACCTAATGGAGTTTTACTCGCCTGTCAATAAGAATTCTTAATGTGATAGTAGTACAAGTGATCCTTGGACTTAAGATAATCATAGTATCTTGTATGTAATGAATTATACTTTGACTTATTCCTTAAATTCCTTTAGGGTATATAAAAGGGTATGCTTGGGTATAATGAGTTACATATGGAGATAATGAATGATCAATAAAGAATCTATCACCTTTAGTAAAAGAGAAGATATGTCCTATGTGATTCGTTAAATGACAACCCAGGAATCCTTGGCCAAGGTAAAATAAAATTAGAAAGGAGTTTCTAATTTGCATTATTTAGAGTTGTGCATTTTCTAATCGAAATACATATAATTAAATAAAATAGGACTTGACAGTAAATGCATGTCTTATATTTAATTGGGACATTGTATGGTGGAAGGATTGAATTGTATGGTAACTATTTACTCACAGGTTCTTTTATGATTAATGTTGAAATCTATATTATCTGGAAAGTCGTTGATCGCTAGGGAGGCTTATCCCTACTGTAGAATAAATATTATTTATTTAAATAGATTATTAGTTTAATTTATTTATTTAAATAAAATTAGAATTGTTCTAATTGATTTATTCACAACCGGTTTAATATAGAGAACCTAAAGGGTCAAACCATAAAAGGAAAAATAATTATTTAAGAAGGTAATGATATAATCGTAATAATGCATTAAGTATAATTAATTTAATCTATAGTGATAGAATAAATTAAATAGCTTAATGTTTATTATTTAATATTTTAGAAATATTAAATATAAATTAATAAGAGGAGTCTTATTAATATTATTACAATTATTATTATTTAAATTTCTAAAGGAGTTTAGTAATTAATTTAATATTAGTATTCTCATTTATTCCTAATAAGATTAGGAGACAAATTAATTAAATAAATTTAATTAATTATTCCCATGTGGTGGAAAGCCTAAATTAATTAAAGGAGTTTAATTAATTAAAAAAAATCCCATGTCTAATAGGATTAGAAGGGTTGACCAATATCTATATAAGAGAAGTCTTATAATAGATATTGATTGATGAAATTCTAATTGTTGGAGAGTACTCCTTTTCTATAGAGGATAGAAAATTAAGGTTTAGTCAAACACCCTCCTTCTTGATAATTCCTCTTCCATGGTGGATCACCTCTAGAGGCCAAACACTTGGGTGGCTAACGTTGATAAAAGGAAAGAATCTAACCCGGAAATTCAAGAAGATCACGAAGAACAAGGAGTTGAACTAGTACCTGTGGAAGCTTCGTTTTACAAGAGTATGATTCTATTACTTTTTATTTATCGTTTTAAATTAATAATTTGCATAAAGGATGATCCGGGTAATGGTTTTGTAGAAATTTTTTTAAACTCTGATATACCATACTTCCGCTAATATTTACAATTTGATTGTGTCACGATTTCGTACAAACCCAACAGTGGCATCAGAGCCAAACCTTTATGCAATTATTAATTTTTTTTTATTTCATATACATATGGGTATGTATTTAAAAATAATTTATTGGGCATAATTTTATTGGATAAAATTATTTTTTTTAAGAAAAAAAAATGACGTTTTTTTTTTTGGGACGAATCACAATTTTTTTTGGGGTGCTAATCTTGAATTCTTCAAGGAAAAGGTGTCGTCTCTTTCTTACTCCAAAAAGAAGGTGACCCATCAGAAAAGGACTCTTTTAATAAACCTGCAGGACTCTTTTAATAAAAGAAGGTGACTTCTTTTTAAAAAAATAAATGTGAATTTATATTATATTATATATATATATAGATGATATATTTATATATTATATTCTAAATAATTTTATAATTAAAATAAAGAGTTTATTTTAATCTTGAAATTGGATTTCATGCAATTTAAAATTGCCCATTAAATGATACTCATATATATATGGAATGTTTTAATTCATGAGATGAATATTTATTTATTGATATATATGGTGATATGTATGATAATAAATGGGAATTGATTATGGACTATTTGACCAATGTGATTGAATTTTATTTTAGTTAAATGCTTGAATGAATGAGTTTTATTAAATGGGGTATGTGTACCTCGTCTTTTCTAAAAAAAAATTCTTGATGTAAAATTCTATCTCCCTCCTATGTACTTCCCCTTTACTGCTGATCAAGGTTTCTATTTAAATTAAATAGTTTAATGTAATAGAAATAGTTTAAATTATCTTGAAAAAATTGGAGACCAAGGAGCAAGGAGCGCATAAAGACCCGTTTGTATGGAGCCCGGGTTTAAATGTAATAGTTATATTTAAATTTAAATTCTTGCACTCCTAGGTTTGACCTTTTGGTTCACTTGGTGGCTCTAGTGAACCAAACTAGAATAAAAGTTCATAATCAATCCGGGTAGAATATAGTAATCTATATTGCATGCTAAATATTATATATATATATATATATTATATTTTATGCAAACATGCTTCGTATGTTTAATAAAATGACGCGTATTATATATATATATATATATATATATATATATATATATGTGTGTGTGTGTGTGTGTGTGTGTGTGTGTGTGTGTGTGTGTGTGTGTGTGTGTGTGTGTGCATGCGCGCTAAACAAGATGAGACAAATAATAACAAACCCCTCAAAGAAATAATATTAAGTCCGAAGCGTTCAAATGATATTTGGAATATCGAACGTCGCCTTCTAGCATGATAAATTAATAGAGTATTAAATATTTAATATGAGCTTGTTGTGCTATCCACAAGGCGAGTATTGCATATTTAAGATGTTAATTAATCACATTTGATGCTTATCAAGAAAATTGAACGATCTAGTCTTGTTGTGCTATCCACAAGGACGAACATTTTTTTTTTTGAATTTATGAAAGTGCTAGGCTGGACTTAACTTAAATCATTTTAGTTTGGATGTGCACACACTTGACCATTATGATTTAAGAGGCAAAATAAAAAGAGTTATATAGTGATGTAATTGACAAGAGTTGTCTACCTATTTATTTGTATATCGCTTGTTGTGCTATCCACAAGGTTATATACATTTAAAATGGGATCCTTATTCTCACTAGCAAATCTTTAATTAGATGTTGCCGAACTATATAAGTGAGAGTAAATATAGTTTGATAAAAATAGTGACAGATACCAATTTAAAATAAAGACCTAAATTTATTTTGGTATGCAAAATTAATAAAATGAATGTTTGCTAAAATATTATTTTTCACATGCAGAATTTTAAAAATGTCAAAATCACTAATTTCACTGCGAAGCATACTTGATGCTAATAAACTTACCGGGCCGAATTATACGGACTGGCTAAGAAATCTGAGAAAAGTTCTCACTGCTGAAAAGATTTCTTATGTTCTAAACTCACCTGTCCTTGGAACTGTTCCAGAAACAGCCTCTGAAGAAGAGATTGCCACCATTGTAAAGTGGCAAGATGATGCATCTGTGGCTCAATGCATCATGCTCGCATCCATGAATAACGAGCTTCAGCGTCAGCACGAAAAAATGGATGCTCCTGCTATGCTGCTTCACCTCAAGGAGTTGTATGGTGAACAAAATAGGACTGCTAGATATGAGATATCTAAGGAGCTCTTCCGATCTCGGATGACCAAGGGCAAAGTGAACATAAAGGAACAAAAAAAATCTGATCCAGCTAGCAAAGGAATGTGCTTCCATTGCAACGAGCCGGGTCATTGAAAGAGGAACTGCAAGAAGTTTCTGGCAAAGAAGAAGCTTGGAGAAGCTTCGACTTCCAATCAATGTTTGTTCATGATTGAAATTAATTTTTCAGAAAGTCAAAATTCTACTTAGGTATTGGATACCGGCTGTGGTTCTCACATGTAATAATGTGAAGGGACTGGTCAGAAGTAGAAAACTGAACAATGATGAGGTGATCCTACGAGTGGAGAATGGAGCAAAGGTTGCTGCATTAGCTGTAGGAACTTATTATTTAGCAACGCCTTCGGGCAAGTCCATTTATCTTAATAATTGTTATTATGTTCCGAATATTATTAAAAATATTATTTCAATTTCTGTATTGGATATGGAAGGATTTAACGTTGTTATAAAGAACAATAGTTGTTCTATTTATAAAGACGATGTTTTATATGGTGTTAAAAATTTTCGAAATGAACTTTATACACTTGACTTACAAGAAAATATTTTTCAAATTGAACAAACTAAGAAAATAAAAAGAGATGATATTAATTATACCTACATGTGGCACTGTAGACTCGGTCATATCAATGAAACAAGATTATCCAAGTTGCATAAAGATGGGCTCCTTGAGTTATCTGATTATGAATCATATCCAACTTGTGAATCTTGTCTCTTGGATAAAATGACTAAATCTCCTTTTAGTGGAAAAGAAAAAAGAATTACAGAGTTGTTGGCATTGATTCACACAGACGTTTGTGGACCTATGACAACAAGTGCACGGGGTGGGTATTCTTATTTTATTACTTTCACTGATGATCACTCAAGATTTGGATATGTGTATTTAATAAAATACAAGTCAGAATCATTTGAAAAGTTCAAAGAATTCAGAAGTGAAGTAGAAAAATAAACGAGCAAGAGTATAAAGATACTTCGATCAGATCGAGGTGGAGAATACTTAAGCAGTGAGTTTCTCAATTGTCTCAAAAAAAAATGGTATAATCTCACAATGGACTCCTCCAGGTACACCACAGTTAAATGGTCTATCTGAAAGGAGAAATCGAACACTGTTGGACATGATTTGATCTATGATGAGTTTTACCGACCTTCTAATTTTCTTCTGGGGATATGTCCTAGAAACGACTGCATACCTACTTAACAAGGTACCTATCAAATTCACCCCAAAGACTCCATATGAGATGTGGAAGGGGAGAAAATCAAATCTTAAGCATGTTAAGACTTGGGGTTGTCCAGCTTATGTCAAAAAATTTAAAAATGATAAGCTACAGACTAAATCCGATAAGTGTAGATTTGTAGGATACCCTAAAGAAATTTTAGGGTATTATTTTTATCATCCAAATGATCAAAAGGTGTTTGTTGCGAAACATGCTGCCTTCTTGGAAAAGAAGTTTATCCATGAAGGGGTCAGTGGGAGTAAGATATATCTTGAAGAAGTTCAAGAATCACAAATTACCACGGATCAAAGTCAGGTACCTGACAAAGTAGAAGAACCTACTATACCACACCCTGTTCGTAAATCTGAAAGAGTACCGAAGATACCTGAGAGGTATGGATTCGTTATAGAGGATGACGATGAGGTACACATCATGAATGATGATGATCAATTAAATTACGAACAGGCTATGAGTAATAAAGACTCAGGGAAATGGCTTGAAATCATGAAATCCGAAATGGACTCCATGTATGAAAATAAAGTATGGACTTTGATTTCACCACCTGAAGGCATTAAGCCTATTGGGTGTAAATGGGTCTTTAAAAGAAAGACTGGAGCGGACGGCAAAGTAGAAACCTATAAGGTCCGACTGGTTGCAAAAGATTTCAAACAAGGACAAGGAGTTGACTATGATAAAACCTTCTCACCAGTAGCTATGCTCAAGTCTATTCGAATTTTGCTTGCGATTGCAGCTTATAACGACTATGAGATCTGGCAGATGGACGTGAAAACGACATTCCTCAATGGAAAACTTGAGGAGGATGTGTATATGACACAGCCAGAGGGATTTGTTTCAAAGGTTGGAATAAATCAAGTCTGTAAGCTGCAACGATCCATTTATGGATTGAAGCAAGCTTCTCGTAGATGGAACATTCGTTTTGATGAGACAATCAAAGAGTTTGATTTTGTCAAAAACGACGATGAACCATGTGTGTACAAGAAGGTTAGTGGGAGCGCAGTTTCATTCCTTGTATTATATGTTGATATATTACTGATAGGGAATGACGTCATTTCTATGCTACAATCGATTAAAATCTGGTTATCTAAACACTTCTCCATGAAGGACTTGGGAGAAGCATCCTATATTTTGGGGATAAAGATCTATAGAGATAGATCTAAAAGGATGCTTAGTTTATCCCAAGGAACATACATTGATGCGATGCTAAAGAGGTTTAGCATGAAAGATTCCAAAAGAGGTCTCATGCTGATAAGCCATGGAATACATCTCTCCAAGAAACAGACCCCAAAGACACCTTAGAAGAGAGACCGTATGAGTAAGATCTCTTATGCTTCTGCAATAGGATCTATCATGTACGATATGATATGTACTAGACCGGATGTTGCTCATGCACTTAGTGTAACGAGCAGATACCAGTCAAATCCTGGAGAAGAACACTGGAAGGCAGTGAAGAATATCCTAAAGTACTTGAGAAGGACTAAAGATATTTTTCTTGTCTACGGTGGGTCTGAATTAAAACTCGAGGGATTCACAGACTCAAGTTTTCAAACAGACCAAGATGACAGTAAATCTATTTCGGGGTATGTTTTTACCTTAAACGGAGGCGCAGTGAGTTGGAAGAATTCCAAGCAGCAAACAGTTGTTGATTCAGTGACAGAGGCAGAGTATATAGCTGCAAGTAAAGCTGCAAAGAAAGCTGTTTGGATGAAAAAATTCATAACTGAACTTGGTGTAGTTCCTAGCATTGGAGAAGCAGTTCCCGTTTACTGTGACAACACAGGAGCAGTTGCACAGGCTAAGCAACCAAGGTCTCATCAAAAATCTAAACACGTGTTACGACAATTTCACTTGATCAGGGAGGTCATTGAAAGAGAAGACGTCACCTTGGAGCGTGTAGACTCTCAAGACAACATTGCAAATCCATTTACTAAAGCTTTAACACAACAGCAGTTTGATCGTCACTTAGAGAAGATGGGTATGAGATACCATGGTGATTGGCTTTAGTGCAAGTGGGAGATTGATAATAGTTTGCATACAAGCCAATCATGTATGATGATAAAACACGTACTTTGTAAATAATCTTATTTATTTATTAATAAAATATTCATTTATTAAAAGCATTTAATTATCTACATGGTGCTATTTTTATAATATGTAAATAACCCATAGTTTTAAGCAATGCTTTTAGAATCACGATGATGATCATGCTAATGAGATCTAAATTCTTGGAAAGCTCTAAAATTAAAATAGTTCCCAATCGTGGGATTACTAAAAAGAGGATTAGTAAATCCGGATAGATTGGTACATATGTTGCTTGCTCATTGGATGAGGATGATTGATCTCATGATCATTTGTGTGGAGACACTAAAGCAAGTATGTAGGTGCTTATTGGAGAATAAGTTCACTGAACGTGACTCACTATGGAATACCTAATGGAGTTTTACTCGCCTGTCAATAAGAATTCCTAATGTGATAGTAGTACAAGTGATCCTTGGACTTGAGATCATCATAGTATCTTGTATGTAATGAATTATACTTTGACTTATTCCTTAAAGTCCTTTAGGGTATATAAAAGGGTATGCTTGGGTATAATGAGTTACATATGGAGATAATGAATGATCAATAAAGAATCTACCACCTCTAGTAAAAGAGAAGATATGTCCTATGTGATTCGTTAAATGACAACCCAGGAATCCTTGGCCAAGGTAAAATAAAATTAGAAAGGAGTTTCTAATTTGCATTATTTAGAGTTGTGCATTTTCTAATCGAAATACATATAATTAAATAAAATAAGACTTGACAGTAAATTCATGTCTTATATTTAATTGGGACATTGTATGATAGAATGATTGAATTGTATGGTAACTATTTACTCACAGGTTCTTTTATGATTAATGTTAAAATCTATATTATCTGAAAAGTCGTTGATCGCTAGGGAGGCTTATCCCTACTGTAGAATAAATATTATTTATTTAAATAGATTATTAGTTTAATTTATTTATTTAAATAAGATTAGAATTGTTCTAATTGATTTATTCACAACCGGTTTAATATAGAGAACCTAAAGGGTCACACCATAAAATGAAGAATAATTATTTAAGAAGGTAATGATATAATCGTAATAATGCATTAAGTATAATTAATTTAATCTATAGTGATAGAATAAATTAAATAGCTTAATGTTTATTATTTAATATTTTAGAAATATTAAATATAAATTAATAAGAGGAGTCTTATTAATATTATTACAATTATTATAATTTAAATTTCTAAAGGAATTTAGTAATTAATTTAATACTAGTACTCTCATTTATTCTAATAAGATTATGAGACAAATTAATTAAATGAATTTAATTAATTATTCCCATGTGGTGGGAAGCCTAAATTAATTAAAGGAGTTTAATTAATTAAAAGAAATTCCATGTCTAATAAGATTAGAAGAGTTGACTAATATCTATATAAGAGAAGTCTTATAATAGATATTGATTGATGAAATTCCAATTGTTGGAGAGTACTCCTTTTCTATAGAGGATAGAAAATTAAGATTTAGCCAAACACTCTCCTTCTTGATAATTCCTCTTTCTTGATGGATCACCTCTAGAGGCCAAACACTTGGGCCAAACACTTGGGTGGCTAACGTTGATAAAAAGAAGGAATCTAACCGAAAATTCAAGGAGATCACGAAGAACAAGGAGTTGAACTAGTACCTGTGGAAGCTTCGTTTTACAAGGATATGATTCCATTACTTCTTATTTATCGTTTTAAATTAATAATTTGCATAAAAGATGATCCGGGTAATGGTTTTGTAGAAATTTTTTTAAACTCTGATATACCATGCTTCCGCTAATATTTGCAATTTGATTGCGTCACAATTTCGTACAAACCCAACACATGATTGATGCAATGACACGATCTAAAACACTTGAACAGATCAAAATATCAACAATATACAACTATCAATTCCAATAATAATCTGTTTGCAGATGTATTTGTCAAATATGGCTTGATTGATAGCTTAAATACTAGCACATGCATATGTAGAAAACTGATGATATGGATATCACCTAATGAAGCTTATTGTAGAGAAGAACATTATGATCAAGTCTCGTAAATATCATCAGACTTTTCAATTCTTTCCTCTGACATGATCTCCCTGTAGCAGCATTCACTGCTGCAAAAGGCTTTATCACCCCTGAAAGAACAATACAATACAAGATAAACCAAAAGTTTAGTGATCAAGAATGAGAACCAGTAGTAATCCAAAACCAATGGAAAAATCTCTCAAGCTCAATGTCATTCTCGCCCAATAATCAGAATTTACATATTTTGCCATGAAACAGAAAAAAGAACACCTTTAGAAGATGATGCTTCCTCAGATTTGGCCTGGATATAATCTCTCAAGCTCAATGTCATTCTCGCCCAATAATCCAGGGTAATGCAGATTCTTACCGATGATCACCAAATCTTAGGCATCAAGTGTCCCTTCTTTTCAAGATTTGCTCAAGGAGGAATCAATAACATTTAAACTTCTGTTCTCTAATCAAAAACCAAGTTTGCACAGAAGATGACCAAGTATAAAGAAAGAAAGAGAGACAGGAGAGAGAGGGGGAAGGGAGAACAAACCGAAGGTAAACTACTCATTCTGAACTTGAACCTACAACTAACACCCAACACAAGAAACATGGCACCAGCAGATCTGAAATATGTTCCAGTAATAACACAGTTAAGTTTAACCTAATATTCAGCATCAGGGGTTGTTTCAAAGTATTATACATGTGTTGTCAAGTACATACACTTAGAATTGTGGTTAAGCTACTATGTGGAAGTTGGAACAAAAATGAAATTACATCCTATTAGTAATACAGTACAGCTGCTCTTTTCAGTTACCTCAGGTTCCTCAAGCCCCACTAGAGACAGTAGAAGTACTTGTTGAAGAAGTGCAAGAATGTGATTCCAAAAGTTAACGCATCCGCATAAATTCCAAATTCATAAAAGTCCGTATCAGGCCTACATAGACTGGAAATATTACTCGATCTTAACCAAGCTTCCCTACCAGAAGAATTGATACTCGAACAGTCAAAAAAGTGATACAGGCAATCTGAACGTTGAAGGTCACAAACTTTCTTCCAACACTTTCTTGTCTCTCAATTGCTAGAAGGTACCAACAGGAACCTATAACCTTCAAAAAAGAAGGAAAAAATTGGGGGACTGAGAGTTAAAATTCTGCTTAAACAACTAAAGACAGTGAGGTAAACATCAAATTTAATTCTGACATTAGTATCTGCTAGGAAATTCATGTGGGTTATTCACAATTATGCTATCTGTGCTGAATAGAAGCATAAATACGAAATGCTTCAGTATATAAACAGAAACATAAGTAGAGATAGAAAAACTTAGAAGAAAACTAAATTGCACCATATGTAAACAGGACATGGCAATTGCAATATTTACGGATTATCTTGCAATATTGTGTTTCATTATCAAATTATTTTAAACTGACAGAATTGATCCATTAATACCCAAAAAAATTCAAACAGTTATTACTATGAAACTAAGACTATTTTTTCAAAGAAACATAAAGAAACACAAAAGGTTAAAAAAACAAATAATAATAATAATAAAATGGCAGGATAACAATAACTGGAGCTTCACATTTAATCTAATGCCTTATTTCTCACAATTATGCATTATATGTAGATAAAGTAACTTTTGCTTGTCAATACCTGAGGAAGGGGCAGAGCAGCTAACAAGTCGAGGCAAAAGTCCTTGTACAAATACCTTTTAGCAATCTTTGAAGAGTCTATAACTTGCTCTCCTCTCCCAAAAACACGAGAGAAAGGTGCAACATAAGCTGTGAAAACATTATTTATTCTAATGTGAGGGGAACATAACAAAATATCAACCGCATGAGTGGAAATATCAATTCCCTAAATATATTATTGCATGGTTAGCACAACAGAACGTTAAGGATCCATTAATTATAATACAAAAAATATGACACATGACCTACCTCAAAGTGGCCTCAATCTTCACTGCATCATTTTTCTTAACGCAGTCTTGATTTTTATTAAGTGATATAATTTGCGAAGCCAACTTGTTTGACCGTCCCAGAAACAATTGATCTAGATTTTCTGAATTCCTGATTACTTCATCTCCCTACACATTATATATCGTGGCTAAGTTCAGATAGAATCCTTTAGTACAGAAAAAGAGAATAAATTTTAAAGGCTACTTCTTTCTCACTTAAATGATAAGGGGGAAAGTATAAAAAATTCTTAATAATAAAATTATGCTGATATATGAGTCTTATGGAACCACCCATATCTTAAAATAACCCCTTAGTGAAATACACAACTTTTAGATAATCTTATGAATATTCTTTATTCTACCAAAACACTATGACAATAACATATAACAGGATAATGTAAAGTAAATAGGTGCACCTAGGTCTTCTTGTGATACGAGGGCAAAAGTGAATTGTGGAAGTGGCATGAAAAGAAGAGAGAGAAGAATATGGTACACCAATATATTAACCTGAATAACTGGACCATCTGCCAAGGGATCAGAATATTGTACACCAAGTTCTATTATGTCACATCCACAAGAATCCAGCACCTTTAATGCCTCTGCCGTGGTTGAAAGGTCTGGATCACCAGCAGTGATATATGGGATCAATGCCACCTTGGCACCCAACCCATGCACATCAGAGAAAAATTATAAGTAGAATAATCCCACTAGTTCATTACATTTTTGATGCTGTCAGACCATTTTACATTTGGTTATTTATCAATATTCAGAAACCCCAATAGTAACTCTGAAATTGATATTTACGCTAATACAAATCACTATGTAGGATCAATTTCTCGAGAAAACACACCAGGATAACTTACAATTTCTCAAAAAACCAAGAAGAAACAATCATCTAATTTCATACTCAATTCTCAGTCATATTAAGTTACAACTTTACCTATTAACCACATTTTTCTATATAAATCCAAATAACCAGGTAGTTTTTTTCCCATAAACTTGCTTCATCTCAAATAGCTAATTAATACACAAAGTGATACATGTATAGACTCCAATTGAAATTAAAATTCTCAAATCTTATCAACCATGATCTGTAGGTTATACACATTAAAAAGAATCAATGCCTGCCCAAATCAAAGAATGCAATTTAAACCCACCAAAAAGAGGCTTGAACCGAAGCAAATTCTCAATACAAACCAAAAACACGTAATTCAATTTAAAAAGGGGGAAAGGAAATGGTATTACTGTGACGCTAGATTTTTCTTTCTCATATACAGCTTCGTTGGGCATAGATGACTACAAAATATACAAAAATTAATGAGCCAATTGAATAATACTCCTTCCGTACTTCGGGAAAAAAAGAGAGAGTATCCCATGAAATAGAGAGAGCCGAGACGTCGAATTGGTTTATTTACTACAGAAGAGGTAAGCCTACGAAGCGCCGTTGTCATTGCCATTCTCTCTTCTCCTTCCCTCTCCAATTGCGAGTGAAGAATTAGCTAGGGTTTTGCCCTCTTTGCAATTTTTTTTGGTGGAATTAAGAAATTGAGGGTAGATCACAATCCCCTCTCAAAAAATCGGCACTGAGATGGTAGATCGGCAGTGGAACAAAGAGGAGAGAGGACTGCCTTCAACAATGGGTTGTGAAACGAGGGAACAGAGAGTTGGAAACAAAACTCGGGAATGGGGCTGAATGTATTTTCTATTAAGAGGGAGTGATAGGGATACTCATCTCTTCCAAACATAAAACTTAGATAACATTTTTTTAAAAAATAACTATTTTTCAAGTAATATTGTAAGTTACTTAAAAGGTGTAATTATTATAAATAAATTTACTATTGTAAAAAATTTAATATATTTATATTATAATTTTTATTCACCATAATTAATTATAAAAAATTATTTATAACAAAATAGCGACCAACTTTATCTTTCGCAAAAAATTTCTGAACAATAATGTTAGGAATATTCATGAGAATGGTATTCCTATTTATATAAAATTTGATTATGATATAATTGAATGAATATGCAAGTATGCTTGCATTGATAAAAGCTATAAAGTCCTTTGATAGATAATAGGAATATATGTACAAGGACTTAGACTGAAATAATCAAATATGTTAGGTTGATCCTACATAAGTAAAACAGCTTTGTAAATTTCTTAAAAAGAAATGATGTACAAGGACTATAAATATAGAAAGATCAAGCTTGTTAGATTGATCTTATAAAGTGTAATAGATAGGCTTGTCTGATCGTCGAGCACTGCACCAGCATCGTAGTCTGCCAGGAGAGACAAGGAAGACTCGAGAACTACAAGGCGGAATCGTAGTCTGCAAGATAGTAGACTTTGGAGTTCGTAGTCTGCCAGGAGAAACGAGGACGGATCGTAGTGTGTCGAGAAGAACTTTCTCAGAGCCGTAGTCTGCTGAGGAAGTCATGTTTAGAATCATAGAGACAGCCTGTCTCTGAGCCGACCTAGCGTCTACCAAAGCTAAGTCAAGAATCGTAGATCACACTTGAAGTAGTGGATTCTACTGATCATATCAGAGGTAGAGATCATAGTCGAGCCAGATCAGACAACGACAGCAAGCATGAAGGCAGAAATCGTAGTCTGTCAAGATCTGATCTTGAAGTCGTAGTGTCTGCAGAATCAAAGCTAAATCGTAGTCTGCAGAACTAAGGCTTCAACAGAGGTGCTCACAACACCAAGGCAGAATCGTAGTGTCAACACGATTCTCAACAGATGAGTACTCCCAGAATATCCAAAGTATGAAGTCTCTGGTCTGAGCTGCAAAGATACATTCCACCTGAAGGAAACCAGAGAGCACTCAACGAATGGAAGACAGGCTAACAGAAGATCCAAGCACCAACTCAATCAACATCCATATTGAGTTGTAAAGCCATTCAAGATGAAGTCTTCCACAAGCCAATGAGAAGAAGACTTCAGATAAAGTAACTGACTAGAGAAAGTCAGCAAGTGCAGTAGCTGTCAAGAGAACAGAAAACAACGATCTTGAGAATTACTCAAGATCGTAGTGTTTGCCAAACGAGCAGGAACTGATGCAGTTTACACAGAGATATTGGCCAGCTTATGAAGAACAAGACAGAAGTGATTAAGCATGGGTCAGACCATTGTTGATAGGTGAACGGGAGATCACCAGGAGAAAGAGAGCTGAGTATGCCACAAATCTGATGTGTCTTACTATTCAGAAGAATGCCTGAACAAGGAGTCAAGCTATCAGTTCCTGAGATCAGTCGAGGCAAGCAAAAGTATTGAAGCACTGCACAAGTGAAGAAAGAAGTGTTCTACACTGAAGATCTAAAGAACACTCTTCAGAATCGTAGTGTTGTCTCAACCAGTCAAAGAGCAATATTTAACAAGACACACTACGATCAAGGTCCAAGAACATCTGCATCAGAATCGTAGAGTTCGGGCATCTTAATATTGAAGCACTGGCAACGTCTCAATATGAAGACTAACATCCGAACATTGCTAATAGAGAGCATCGATGCAAAAGGACAACTCCTAAGGATTCGAATCAAGGAATCATAAAGGAGTAATAAAGGTGACTACCAGCCTGACACGGAACAGTGACATCTCTGAGGCGGTAGGTGAAAAAGCAGACTGCTGTGTCAGTAAAGTCAAAAAGGAGCTGTCACGTCACATCAACAGTCTGCACCAAATAACTCGAGATCTGCGAAGCAATTCAAATAGCTTCCAACGGCTACTTTCCAACTGAAAGATCATGAAAGAGTATTTAACAGACAAGCTTCAAAGATAAGAGTTGTTGTTGAGTTGTAAAATCGTTGAGTTATTGGAATGCTATATTATTGACTCTACGAGTTCCACCAGAGCTGAACAACACAAGTCTCAGTGGTAGTGAGACTACAAAGGTGGAAGTGAAGCAGATTTGAAGAAGGATTTGAATAGACAAAAGCTTCGCTCAACAAGGATGAGAATGCCATTGAAGATGGCAGCTAAGCTGAGAGTCGAGAAGGCCAAGAAAATAGCATTCAGGAAAGTGGCTGAGCATAAAGAAGATCAGAAGAGCCACTCTATGGATCACCATGAAGAACCAGACAAGATGCAGAACCATGTCTGCATATCAATTGAGAAGGGTTCAATGACTGCTAAGGACCAGAAAAAGGTGACCCACAATGAAAAGCCTTAGCAGTCCTATGTGGTGATGGTGCATAGCTGACATCGGAAGAAGATGAGCTGAACATAATGAAGATCAGCTGCACCTGAGAGGAAGTGGTCCAGACTCTACGCAGAATGCAAAAAGGACCAAGCTAAGCTGCTAAGTACAAAGATGATCAAGCTTCAAGACATCTTAGCAGCAAAGCACAAACAACAACAACTACAACAACGAGTAGCCAGGGCATGAGGGGTCCTTGTCTGGAGGGACTAAATGAAGTTCCAAGCCTGCTGGGCTTGAAGAGTTCGTAGATAACTGGAGTTCCAAGGCTGCTGGCCTTGAAGAGTTCTTAGTGAAGTAGAGGAGTTCCAAGCCTGCTGGGCTTGAAGAGTTCTTAGTGAACTGAAGTGCCAAGGCTGCTGGCCTTGAAGGAATCTTAGTGATTCAGGGTGCTGCCCTTCCTTAGTGGATTTCCTGCGAGAGTGCAGAAAAGTGGATTAGGAGCTTGAGTCTCTGAACCACTTAAAACCCCTTGTGTCTTTTACATTTAGTCATTTACTTATTGTCATTTACATTCTGTACTTAACTGCTATAACTGCTATGGATGTAATAATTACTTACAACTAAACTAACTCTGAAGAACAATGTATCCATGTTTATCAATATATCAATGAATGGGATATTTAACTTATTCCGTTGTGCTTGAAATGATTCCTATGTTTGTCATGTGCTAACGTCTGAGCAATACAAAATAAAATGGAAAAAGAGTTTAAAAACGTAAAGGATCTATTCAACCCCCCCTTCTAGATCTATTATGTGCCTACTTGGAACTAACAATTTATATCAGAGCAGGTTCTAATGCTATATGCAAAAGCTAATTGCTTTGAGTCTGATCCTAGGCACAAACATTGTTCTAAACTTAGTTTAGTAGTAAGTCACTTGTAAATGCAGATGAGCTCACACGTTGGAAATAATGTGTGCATGTAAATGTGTATATACACTTGAAGCTGCTCAGATTGGTCTAGGTTCTTAAATGTCATAGCATCAAGACCAATCCTTGTTCATAGTCAATCTTGTAGTCCGGAGACCAGAGATGGGAAGTCAAGAGGCATTAACAGCAAAGAATCAAGCATCCTCCATTCTGAAAGATGAAAGTCCATACATGCTAAGAAACACTTATCCAGAGGAGAAAGAAGAATTTTTCAACTATGTATTTGGCCAACCAGCAGTTGGATGTGAACCCTGAGGTTTAAGACTGTAAAAGAGTTAAAGGTGTCGAGACTTTCCTAACTTATATCTCCAAGGCTATGACTGATTGATCAAAGGATGACTGGAGCAACAAGCTGTTAGAAATGAATGTAAAAATATGCACATCAATGCCTAACCTCATTATAGCAAGGTAAATGACTGTCAAGAAACTGACAGTGTAAAGGTACGGTTCCTCATTAATATAAATGTATACATCATGTTGCATCATCTTATGTACATAACAGTATTCTATCAAGAGACCATACTCTAGATAAAAAGGGGAAGAGAGAAAGTACACTAAGGTTGGAAACTCAATTGCTAACAAACTTTCTCTCCACCCAAGTTTTAGGTTGAAGATACCATCTTGAAAGAAGGCTGAAATAGGTCATAAGCATATAAAGAATTAATTAAGTTTAAGTGGAGTAATCCGTGCTTAAGGGTTGGTATGTATGTACAAACCTATATTCTATGTTTTTGATAACACGTAGAGTATGATTAGTTCTAAAGGAGTATCTTGAAGATTCTTAGAAACTGATCATCTCCGTGAGTCAACCAGATACAACTAAGTAATAGTGTTGATTCCTACTCTGCGAACACTCAAAATCTGTGAACATAACCAAGCAAAGGGTGAAATCACCAAAGAAAAAGAGTGTCTTATTCAAAGGATTAATCTTACACACACTCACCGACATGCATGATAAATATCACATCTAAATCTGATACATGCATAGATATGATCATTAATGCTAAAGTTAATGAAAATTCTAGTATATGAGGAATAGGGGTTTTGAGAAACTAATCTAGCAGGACCCATTTAATCATGGGTACCAAAAATAGAAATTTATCTAACCTGCAGGTACTTAGTCTATCTGACCACACTAAGGAATGCTGAAGCAGATGACTTCAGTCACGAGGACTTAACCAGCTGGAGGCTCAAGACATTTCAGCAATGTTCTTGTCAAAATCATTCTATGCCAAAGCCTATTCTTGAAGACTTGCTGAGCTAACATGAATGAAGCTCACAAGATTGCTGATCTCCATATGGAAGCTGACCATTCATACCTAGATGAAAAAGATCTTCCATGACCCATTCATGCAAGGAATATCTCCAAAGAAGGAAACGAGAAGAAGTTCACATCAAGGGATCATCAAGCAGTGATTATGAAGAACTCATCAATAGAAGCAGAACTCCACGAGTGCAGCCTGTCAAATAGCTTAAGGAAAATCGTAGTGTTCTCTATGATCAAGACAGAGTCTAGCCTGCGCAAGACAACACACAACGATTATGGTACAATGACGACAATCGTAGTATCTCTTCAGTCAGCATCAAAGATCGCAGTTCTGATGAAGAAACTAAGGAAGGACTACAAGCCTGCTGAAAACACCTGTTCAGGTGTCAGATAAAGAAGACTACGTTCATAGTTCTGTCAACAGTCGTGGAGTGATCAGTCCTGGAGATATCTCTCTCCATGATCCAAAGAAGCTTATATGATAGAGATGATTCCAGTTAGAAAGAGATATGTAAGGCTGCCTTTTGATGCATATGAAGAAGAAGAATTCATACTTCTTTGAGAAGATAACATCATCTATGGGGGAGCAGTGATCTGCTAAGAGCAGCAGCACTAAAGGTGTCAAAGATGATTGATGAAGCAAATTCTTCAGATCTTCCAAGCAGAAAAGATAGTCACTTAATTGACTCAGAAAGATCAAGTGAGAAGCTGAAGAAGCTGTGAACTTCAGAAGAAGAAGAAAAGCAGTCACAAAACAAAGAAGTTCTCACTCACTATGATTGAAGAAGTGTCACCAATCCTAGAGTCCAAACAAATTATGACTGCAGATGGAGATGGTGAAGCTCAGGGAGCAAAATGAAGAAGTGGAATTCTTGCCAGAAGTTGTGAGAAAAACTTAGAAGATAAGTCAATCATAGTGCATGTCTATCTATTACACCATGATTATCAAGACCACTTCTGCCAAGATCACAGAGAATAGGAGCTAACCCAAAACAGAAAGATTCCAATTACAGAGTCCCAAAATTCTGTGACTGATGAGCCAAATGAATATCCATCATAGTCAGTAGTAATGTCCCAAAACATGCTACTGATAATCATATCAGCCACCCACCTCAAAATCGTGGAGTGCCTATGATCAAACATCTGATCATAGTATAAGAGTAGAAGGACACCACAATTACAACCTATACAAAAACCAACACCAATGAATATCCAGAGTTGGTAAATGAACTCCCCAGCAGAGAGGTCAGATGTGATGTCAGTACTAACCTTGTCTAAAGCTTTTCATCTGGCAAGCGCCTCAGGGACAAACCTGATCCATAGCGTTGAGCTAAGAGGTTGGCCCTTCCTAAGCTACCTTATTTTAGAAGGAATGCTAATATAGAATGCATCACAAGAATCTTTGCTGAAGCAAGCAACATCTCATCAGAAGATTACAAACTGCAAATGAGAATTGCCAATCCCTCAGAGGCTAATTGAGAAGTTGTCTATTGAAGCATGACCACAGACTACGATCATCGAAGAAGAAGCAAAGGTTGTAGACCAGTCTGGGAAATCGTGGAGTACTGAACCAAGTTATGAATCACTCCACGGATTGAAGAAGTCAATAGTCAACGGAAGAAAAGTCAAATCTGGATAACTGACACGATGGAGGAGTTACAGATTGTGACCTATCAACATCTTACAACTGTCCCACTAAGGAACGTGGAAGGAACAGTTACAAAAGGGAAATTTAAATATTTGGCAGTTTCATTTTAGCGGGTTCTTCAAAAGCTGTGAACCTGTTAAATCCATACACTTATCCTCTCAAGCCAAAACCTAAAGACCTCCAAACAGTCAAATCTTCTCAAACAGATATCCTTTCTCAAATCGCTTCCTGCTACCTCACAAGATCCTCACAAAGCCATAAACCTTGAAAACCCTAACTCTTCAAATGGCAGATTGGCGAGTAATCACTGGCATTCAGCTCGGAACTAAGACATTCTAGAAATCTGAGAAGAAGTTCAGAGATATTCTTGAACTTTTAAAGAGGGCTGGATTCTCAGAATGCCTTGAGTCAAATACTCCAATTTATACTGACTTGGTTAAAGAGTTCTACTCCAACATGACTACAAACTCTGGAACCCTTTCTACCAAAGTAAAAGGTCAGATTTTGAAGCTGAAATCTTCTAACGTCAATCAGTGCTTAGGTTTTCCTAACCTAGGTCTGAAAAACCTTGATGAAGTCAACACTGAAGAAGCCAAGAAGATTATGTGGTACAGAAGAAACCCTAGTCTGAAGGACATGAAGAAGAAGGATCTTCCTGAAGAATTTGAGTTCCTCACAGAGATTGTAGGTAAATATATATTATGTAAGGACACTGCACATGACACTATGAGTGATCAACAGCTGAAGATAATGTCTGCAATAGTTCTGAAGAAGCGTATCAACTTTGGAGTTATTCTGATCGACTAAATGTCCAAATGGCTTAATAGGGCAGAGAAGAAGAGGTTACCAGGGAAACCACTCACGAAGGTTTTCCATGGAAGGTTATTGAGTATTATTCTGAAGAAGAGGCTGAAAAATAAGATTAAGGATGATGAAGGTGAAGTCCTAAACAGTCATAAGATAATAACTAAATAGCTGTTTGCAAATTGGAAGAAGAACCCAATGGAGAACAAAAAGCTGATAATGTATGGTAGCACCAGCAAAAGCACTACGAAGAAGAGAAAGGCGAGTGCTATAAAGGAAGAGGAGCTTTCAAACTCTGAGGACTCAATCATTCCAGAGTTAAAGTCTGTGAGGCCACCAAAGAAGAAGGCTAAGGTGGTAAAGAAACCTAAATCAGTTCTCCAAAGAAGTCTATCCACTAATGATAAAAACGTGGAGTCAGAAGATGAAAAGAGAATTGAAAGCTTTAAGGGTGAATTTTCAAAGAGCAAATCAAATGATGAGAAAGTTGAATCTGAAAAGGAGAAAACAGAACCTGGAGAAGAAAATACTAGTCTCATGGTTGAAGTCCAGAACAGCCAGTCTGCTGATAAGGAAAGATCTAAATCTGAAGCAGATAGATCTTCCTCGGTCAAAGCCCCAAGGAATCCTTCTAATGATTCAAGGGATAAAGGATCTAAAGAAGAAGCATCTGTCACTCCTATTGCTGAACATCAAGGAAGTTCATCTGATGATTCAGAGGCTTTAAATTCTGAAGATGCAGAAGAGTCTGAAATTCCTGAAGCTAAACCCCCAAGAAGAAGGAAGAGCAACAGACTGATTGCTAAAATGGTTTCAAAAAGAGGAGAATTATTTCCAATGACAATTGAAATCAGTGATGATGAGGCTGAATTCAAGGGAGGAGATGCTAAGGGAAAAGAGAAGATAATATCAGAAAGGACTAGCAGTAAAAGGCTCAAGACTGCAGAGCTAGAAGAAGCTAGTGATACTGAAAAGGCAAACTATACTGAAGATGGGGAGAATGACGATCAAATGAATGAACAAACGGATGAGTTAGTTGAAAGAAGTCTACACCAGTCTAATTCAAACTCAGATCAGAGAGAAAGCAATAAAGACTTCAGTCTTGAGGATAACTTGCCAGAAAAGTTTCACATCTCTTATCCTGTTCATCGTAAGAGAAGAATAGTAGTGGAAGTTGATGAAGAACTACTAGATGCACTGCCAGGCAGATGGGTTAACCATGGTGAGGAAATGTTAAATGTAGTGATGATGACCTCAGAAGATTTGCTCAATAATCGTGAAGATATGAAGATGGATACTTCAACTTTGTTATACGAGCTTGAGATCAAGGAACATGCAATAAGATGGTTCTATTCTCATATGCCATGGGTAAAGGCATCCCTCACTGGAGACAACGGCTATTTCTCATGGTTCCCAATCTAGAGCTGGTGGCATAAAATTTTTCGAGGGTGAAGAAGTTTGCAACAATGCTAATCAAAGACCAATCTCATTTCAAGGTCTATCGACATGCTGGAAATCATTACATTCCCTACGAATGTCGAGCAGACTTAGATGGAAAAAGGGTTATACCTAAGCTCTTTCACTCTACCAATGATGATGATCAAGATGAAATTGAAAAGCTGTACTCTGCCCAAGCAGTATGGTACTCAACGATCAATCAGATTCTCAATGCCTTTGAAGGTCTATCCAAGAGTGAGAATCGTAGAGTCCAATTTAGTGTTCAGGAGGAAGAAAATTAACCTGATGCTCAGAAGGAGGCTGATCAACCAGCTGCTCAGACAGAGGATGAACAACATGATGCCAGATCTCTTCAAGAGCAAGAGTTTCTAAAGAACTCTGAAGAACTGATTGAGGAGATCTCTCTTATAGCTGCAGAAGTCAAGGACATGTCAATAGGAGAAGACAATTAGCTATCCAAAAGGCTTCAAGCCAGACTCTCAAACATATCCCTAAAGCTTCAACTAAGGGATCATGTATTTCTGAAGGCTATAAGTGATCAGAAGGATGAAGCTCTACGAGTTCAGAAGACTAATGAAGAGCAAATTTTATCTCTCTCTGACAAGATTGACAATCTGAATCAGTCTCTCTCCCTTCAGCTTGAGCTAAGACAACAAGAACTCAAAATTGAGGTTGGTAACTCGTCTTACCTGATGGAGCAGCTTATGTAAAAAGTGGAGAAGCTTTCACAAGTGATTAATGACAAAAAAGGGGAGAAAAAGAGACATCAAAAGAGACATTCAAAAGAGCACTCAACGAGCAGTCTGAAGCCTAAGAAGAAGAGAAGCAAAGAAATAAAGAAGGCCAAGAGGAGAAAGGCAAAGGGGAAGAAGGAAGTAGCAGCAGGAGCAGAATCATCATCTAAGGGGGAGCCAAAAGATGATGACCCTATGAACACAGAGTCTGGGGGAGCCAAACAAAGAAGAGCATGCAACTGAACCAGAACCTGATCAGACAAAGAAGTGAAGCATGCATCTGAGGGGGAGCAGATGAAAGAAGAAAAAGAAGAAAGAAAGATGAGCAGCAGCAGAAGCTGATCAACAGACATTTTGGAGACATACATGGAGCAGAAGAGGTACATCTCTATCTAGTTAGCTATGTTCTGGATCCAGAATGTAGAGTGTCATAGTGTATGTAATTTCATATTATCATAAATGACATTCATGATTATCTGCTTTAGAAATACAACTACTCACTTTATATAAGATTCATTCATCTCATGCATATGCACTGATTATTTTTGTCATAATCAAATAGGGGGAGATTGTTAGGAATATTCATGAGAATGGTATTCCTATTTATATAAGATTTGCAAGTATGCTTGCATTGATAAAAGCTGTAAAGTCCTTTGATAGATAATAGGAATATATGTAGAAGGACTTAGACTGAAATGATCAAATATATTAGGTTGATCCTCCTACATAAGCAAAACAGCTTTGTAAAACCCTTAAAAAGAAATGATGTACAAGGGCTATAAATATAGAAAGATCAAGCTTGTTAGATTGATCTTATAAAGTGTAATAGATAGGCTTGTCTGATCGTCGAGCACTGCACCAGCATCGTAGTCTGCCAGGAGAGACAAGGAAGACTCGAGAACTACAAGGCGGAATCGTAGTCTGCAAGATAGTAGACCTTGGAGTTCGTAGTCTGCCAGGAGAAATGAGGACGGATCGTAGTGTGTCGAGAAGAACTTTCTCAAAGCCGTAGTCTGCTGAGGAAGTCATGTTCAGAATCATAGAGACAGCCTGTCTCTGAGCCGACCTAGCGTCTACCAGAGCTAAGTCAAGAATCGTAGATCACACTTGAAGTAGTGGAGTCTACTGATCATATCAGAGGCAGAGATCGTAGTCGAGCCAGATCAGACAAGATCTTGACAGACAACAAGAATGAAGGCAAAAATTATAGTCTGTCAAGATCTGATCTCGGAGTCGTAGTGTCTGCAGAATCAAAGCTAAATCGTAGTCTGCAGAACTAAGGCTTCAACAGAGGTGCTCACAACGCCAAGGCAAAATTGTAGTGTCAACACGATTCTCAACAAATGAGTACTCCCATAATATCCAAAGTATGAAGCCTCTAGTCTGAGCTGCAAAGATACATTCCACCTGAAGGAAACCAGAGAGAATTCAACGAATGGCAGGCAGGCTAACAGAAGATCTATGAACCAACTCAATCAACATCCAGATTGAGTTGTAAAGCCATTCAAGATGAAGTCTTCCACAAGCCTATCAAAAGAAGACTTCAGATAAAGTGACTGACTAGAGAAAGTCAGCAAGTGCAGTAGCTGTCAAGAGATCAGAAAACAACGATCTTGAGAATTACTTAGGATCTTAGTATTTGCCAAACGAGCAGGAACTGATGTAGTTTACACTGAGATACTGGCCAGCTTATGAAGAACAAGACAGAAGTGATTAAGCATGGGTCAGACCATTGTTGATAGGTGAACGGGAGATCACCAGGAGAAAGAGAGCTGGGTATGCCACAAATTTGATGTGTCTTACTATTCAGAAGAAGGCCAGAACAAGGAGTCAAGCTATCAGTTCCTGAGATCAGTCGAGACAAGAAAAAGTGTTGAAGCACTGCAGGAGGTGTTCTATACTGAAGATCTAAAGAACACTCTTCAGAATCGTAGTGTTATCTCAACCAGTCAAAGAGCAACATTCAACAAGACACACTACGATCAAGGTCCAAGAACATATGCATCAGAATCGTAGAGTTCGGACATCTGAATATTGAAGCACTGGCAACGTCTTAATATTAAGACTGACATCCGAACGTTGTTAATTGAGAGCATCGATGCGAAAGGATAACTCCTAAGGATTCGAATCAAGGAATCAGAAAGGAGTAATAAAGGTGACTACCAGCCTGACACGAAATAGTGACATCTTTGAGGCGGTAGGTGAAAAAGCAGACTGCTGTGTCAGTAAAGTCAAAAAGGAGCTGTCACGTCACATCAGCAGTCTGCACCAAGTAACTCGAGATCTGCAAAGCAATTCAAATAACTTCCAACGGCTACTTTCCAACGGGGAGATCATGAAAGGGTATTTAACAGGCAAGCTTCAAAGATAAGAGTTGTTAATGAGTTGTAGAATCATTGAGTTGTTGGAATGCTATATTGTTGACTCTACGAGTTCCACTAGAGCTGAACAGAACAAGTCTCAGTGGCAGTGAGACTACAAAGGTGGAAGTGAAGCAGATTTGAAGAAGGATTTGAATAGACTAAAGCTTCACTCAATAAAGATGAGAATGCCATTGAAGATGGCAGCTAAGCTGAGAGTCGAGAAGGCCAAGAAGATAGCATTCAGGAAAGTGGCTGAGCATAAGGAAGATCAGAAGAGCCACTTAATGGATCACCATGAAGAACCAGAAGCTGAACCAGAAAAGATGCAGAACTATGTTTACATATCAATCTAGAAGGGTTCAAGAACTGCTAAGGACCAGAAGAAGGTGACCCACAATGAAAAGCCTTAGCAGTCCTATGTGGTGATGGTGCACAGCTGACATCGGAAGAAGATGAACTAAACAGAATGAAGATCAGTTGCACCAGAGAAGAAGTGGTCCAGACTCTACGCAGAATGCAAAAAGGACCAAGCTAAGCTGCTAAGTACAAAGATGATCAAGCTTCAAGACATCTTAGCAGCAAAGCACAAACAATAACAACTACAACAATGAGTAGCTAGGGCCTGAGGGGTCGTTGTTCGGAGGGACTAAATGAAGTTCCAAGCCTGCTGGGCTTGAAGAGTTCGTAGATAACTGGAGTTCCACGGCTGCTGGCCATGAAGAGTTCTTAGTGAAGTAGAGGAGTTCCAAGCTTGCTGGGCTTGAAGAGTTCTTAGTGAACTGAAGTGTCAAGGCTGCTGGCCTTGAAGGAATCTTAGTGATTCAGGGTGCTGCCCTTCCTTAGTGGATTTTCTGCGAGAGTGTAGAAGAGTGGATTAGGAGCTTGAGTCTCTGAACCACTTAAAACCCCTCGTGTCTTTTACATTCAGTCATTTACTTGCTGTCATTTACATTATGTACTTAACTGCTATGGATGTAATAACTACTTACAACTAAACTAACTCTGAAGAACAATGTATCAATGTTTATCAATATATCAATGAAGGGGATATTTAACTTATTCTGTTGTGCTTGAAATGATTCTTATGTTTATTATGTGCTAACTTCTGAGCAATACAAAATAAAATGGAAAAAGAGTTTAAAAACGTAAAGGATCTATTCAACCCCCCTTCTAGATCTATTGTGTGCCTACTGGGAACTAACAAATAATATATAGTGAGTAATAACTCCTTCACTAAATAGATTTTTTTCTCTCAAATTTTCATCACAAATTGGCACAAAAAATACTTCTATCACCTCAATTTTGCGAGAGAAAAAATATAAACTGTGAAGGATGTTTCTTTCGCTAATAACTATATTGTCAATATGTTTTTTTCCTTCACCGTTCCTTCGCTATAAAACTCCTCATGTGAAGGAATAAATTCCTTCACAAAATTTCCTTCGCTACATCCCTAATTTCTTGTAGTGCAAGTCTTATTTTATTTAATTATATGTCTTTTGATTAGAAAATGCACAACTCTATATAATGCAAATTAGAAACTCCTTTATAATTTTATTCTACCTTGGCCAAGGATTCCTGGGTTGTCATTTAATGAATCACATAGGACATATCTCCTCTTTTGCTAGAGGTGGAAGATTCTTTATTGATCATTCATTATCTCCATATGTAACTCATTACACCCAAGCATACCCTTTTATATACCTAAAAGGGCCTTAAGGAATAAGTCAAAGTACAATTCATTACACACAAGATACTATGATGATCTCAAGTCCAAGGATTACTTGTACTACTATCACATTAAGAATTCCTATTGACAGGGGAGTAAAACTCCATTAGGTATTCCATAGCAAGTCACGTTCAGTGAACTTATTCTCTAATAAGCACCTATATACTTGCTTTAGTGTCTCCACACAAATGATCATGAGATCAATCATCCTCATCCAATGAGCAAGCAACATATGTATCAATTGGTAGCTATCGTTAGCACTACTAAATTTACCTTACTCAGGTTCAACTAACTCAAGAATTAGTATAGCAATAAGCAAGGATCGATCCCACAAAGAGTGAATTGTATTTTATCTATCAAAGTATTTTCAATGAATTGGGGGTTTTAGTTTGAAACATATAATTAACTAAAGTGAATAATAAATAAAATATCAATGAGTGAAAGTATTCAATTCTTCAGTTCAGTATCCCCTTTTCACAATTATGATTTAACCAAGTGTTTATACTATTTACCTTCCAATGAGATTAATAATCCTAGATAACCGCGATCGTAAATTACCCAAAATTCTCCTTAAGTGTAGATCTAATGCGACGATCGCTAACAAGAGATTCTAACTAACATACAACCTAGAACTATCAACCTAGATTTAATATGATAGAAGCATTAAGCATGGGAATTAGATTATTCCAAGCAATAATTACACAATCAGGAATTATTTAACTTGTCTTCTGAATATCTTAACAATATTTCAAAGCTTGACCATAATAAAATACTGTTAATTGCTACGTGGATTAGACATACATCATTTGCTTAATATATGACTTAATCTAGCATACATGAAAGTTTATGTAGATAGATAGAATAAATCTCATGAAAGAATAAATAATATATTGATCAAACCAGTAATTGATAGCAAGGTTCACCTCCTTTCAGAATTGAATTGGAAGAATTATTTCATGGCTCCAAGCAATCCTAGATCTAAGATAGATGGAATATGAGAATGAAAATACAAGAGAGAGGATCCCCCTAATATGCTGCTCTAATCCCTCTTTTATAATCCCTTAAACAGCAGCCCTAATTATCTCCTTATGTTGCATCCAATATGTGTCGCAAAAGGACTTCAGCAGCTTGCCTAGCCGACCCAGCGCTGTCCGCGCTACAAAGGCGCACTCCGCGCTATATAGGCAGAATGTCCAGCCGTTTATTTGCTTCCACTCCTTTTAGTCGTGAGCAGCTTGTGTATATTATGTGCCCAACTTAACTTGTGAGGTGCTTGCGTGTGCTACTAGGAAAAGTAACACAAACCGTGGCCCCCACTTGATTGCAATTTCCTTCCATGATATAATGCAAGCTGCTTATAATTTAATTGCCATCAGTCTTTGCTTTGAATCCACGTGAGGTGCTTATTTTACTTTACCTTATGCTAATTGGTCTCCTTGCATGCACGTGAGCTACTAATGTAGTGTAATTGGAATATGAATGAATAAGCTGCTAGAATTAATAACCAATTAGAATCCCTGCTAACCAAATCCTTTTCTAATTTGGAATCACCAAAGGCGTGGCCCACTAGGAGAAACCCCCAAGCTGCTAGGAAATTCCTTTAATTTAATTGACACCATCCCATCCGTGAGCTACTTGGAAAAATAATGCTGCTTGGACTTTGAGGCTTTAATTAATTTGCATGCAATACTTTGTATTACGTGGCCCACTTGATGAATTATCTTGATATAAACCATGGGCCCATAATCCTTTGGTCCAATAACTACTGAACTGGGTCTACCCATTTAGTCCGGCATGGTCAGCTCCGCTCCCCTTCATAATATGGCTCGGTCGGCGCCAACTATACAGAAACTTGATACCGTCCTGGGGCGGTCAGCGCCGGAATTACACTAGCAATGGCGCGGTCAACGCCAGTCTTTCAACTTCGTCCGAATTTCATCCTTTTTAAGCTCTTTTCCAATTCATTCCATTTCCTTTAAGCTTAATTCACTTGAAAATAATAAAATACCTTATTAAGCTCATATTCACATGAAACATGTAATAAAACTAAACATAAAGAAATAATAATCATCGAATATTATGTACTTATCATATTCCCCCACACTTAGCTTTTTACACGTCCTCGTGTAAACCAAAAGTTTGATTTCCAAAAATAATTCTATTCAACCATTATGTCAAAAGATTTTAAGATCAAATCATGATTATCAGCACTAAACCCACAAAAATACATTCAATGTTTCATCAATTAACTCACGATAACCACCTTGCCATTTCACCAATGAATTTTATTAAGTCAAATTGTAACCACATAAACACTTTTCAATGCTTCACACACTTATTCAACTTAGTTATCATGAAGCAAAAACCGTGTACACCACTCAAAAATATACTTTTTCTGCTTAAATTTTTTTTCCCAGGACCTTTCATTTTTCCTCTTTGTTTCCAGTGAATGCATTTTATTCTCCGTTTCACCTTCTTCAATCATTCTTTTGTAAGTGAGTACATTTTATGCTCCATCTCAGTTATTCGCACGTGTTTATGGAAGAGTGTGTTTTACGCTCCATTTCATCCCACCACATGATTTCACTTTTACTTTTTCACTTTTTCAACAATTTCTTTGATTTTCAACTTTTCTGAATTTTTTTTCACATGGTCCTGCAAAAAGCATAAGCAGTTCAATCGTTTATAGAGCATGAGATTAGTGCACATAAACAACTCCACAGATAACTAAACCAACTAAGCATATATCACATGTTCAAGTACTCATGAGACACAAATTCAATTCAAATCAATTACTATGGATCATGACTTAGTTTTTCTCCATCATTAACCAATTAAGCATCAAACAGATTTTAAATTTTTAGCATTGATTTCCAATTTTTGACTTTAATCTTCGAACACATAGGCAATAGAATTATGGAAGTCAAATTTTTCAAAAATTGTTAAGGCATCAAATTTTCAAGTTTCTTATCAAAAATGGCAGATCAATATCCCTAAAAATAAAATAACAACCTAAATCTTTCCCCCCACACTCAAACCTGACATTGTCCCCAATGTAAGAAAATCATGCAAAGAAGAAAGAACTACAACTAACAAATTAAAAAGAAAAGGGATAGAAAGATCTAATCTGAATTCTTGGGTTGCCTCCCAAGCAGCTGCCCTTGTTTATTATCATTGGCTTGACATTTTTCCTCTCATTCTATGTAATTGGACTTGTGAACTTTAAGTGGATTGGTAACAATTTCATCCTTAAATGAGAAACATTGTGTACTTCATGATCCTGCTCCTTTCCAGCCACCAAATCCTCATTGTATAATTGTATTCAATCAAAAGATTCCTGTACTGAATAATCCACAACATCAATAGCAAAAAAAGATTTAAAATTACCAAGATACCTATTAGCCTCATCTGCGTTGAACTGGAACTTTGTACTGTCCAGTTCCATGGTAAAGGTTCGATGGTGTCTATCACTCATTGCTTTTGTTGGTTGTATTGATGGAGATGAATCCACGTCTTTCTTATAGAGATCTGCAGAACTTATCAAATTATTCCCCTCTTCCTCTTGTTCCTTTTCTTCATCAACTTTTAGAATACTGTCCATTCCTGAAGTAAGCACTGAATCTTCCTGCTCCACTTCATCACAGCCCACTGTACCCTGAGATTATAATCTACTAACTATAGTAGCAAGCTACCTCATCTGATTCTCTAATCTGTGGATAGAAGTCCTTGTTTCTTGCTGGAACTGTTGCGTCTGATTCATGAACAGTTGTGTTTGGTTCATGAACTGTTGTGTTTGGTTCATGAACTGTTGTGTTTGGTTCATGAATGCCTTGAACATATCCTCCATAGAAGTTCCAGAAGTAGCAGGTACTTCGTAGCTTAATTCGGGGTGATCTCTCCATCCGTGATTGTGAGTTTTTGCCCAAGGATCATATTGATTGTGATGATGTCCTGAGAATGTTCCCACAGCATTAATGTGTTGTACAGTTTCATCCTCATGCAATATTGGACAATCAGCACTGGTGTGTCCTGACTTTGAACAAATTCCACAGTCTTTTGCAACTTGCATATTACCTGTAGCCATTTGACGAAGCAAACCAGTTAAATCAGAAATTTGTTGCTCAATATGACTTGTGCTTACGCCATTTATCCTTTGAGGTGTATGATCCATCCTAGTTCCATACTGCTGTGAGTTAGGTGCCATGTTTGCAATTAAGTTCCTTGCAGCTTCTAGAGTCTTGTCTATCAGTGCTCCTCTACTTGCTGTATCAATCATGCATCTATCCATTGGTAGCAACCCCTTATAGAAATATTGAATCAAGTGATAGTCATCAATTCCATGCGGTGGATAGTTGGAACACATCTTCTTGAACCTTTCCCAATACTCATAGAGATTCTTTCCAGTGAATTGCCGAATTCCACATATCTCCTTTCTTAAGTTGGCGACTCTCGAAGCAGGAAAGTACTTCTCCAAGAATAGCCTTTGCATATCAGTCCACGATCGTATCGATCCTGAAGGAAGATAATAGAACCAATCTTTAGCCAAATCTGCTAATGAGAACGGGAAAAGTCTAAGCTTGATCTGCTCCTCTGGCACTCCATGTGATTTCATTGTGGAACACACCACAAGGAACTCCTTTAGATGCGTGTATGGATTTTCACCTGTAAAACCACGAAAAATAGGCAAAAAATGAATTAGTCCATAGTTAAGTTCGAAAGCAACATCTAAAGTAGGATATTCAATACACAAGGATGGTTGATCAAGGTCTGGAGTAGCGAGTTCTTTTAAAGTTTTGTTTTTTCTTGGCACCTCCATCATTTCCTTTTCAAGTGTTGGAACAAGAGCTTCTTCTGTATATGCAAGTTTCTCTATCTCTTGATCAAAATTTAAGTTAATAGATTGAGAGGATTAAGTCATAAAAAAAATAAAAGAAAAATAAAAGAAAATAAAAATAAAAATTAAAAAAATGTGAAAACAATTGAATAAATAAAAACAAATAACACTCCTCGGCAACGGCGCCAAAAATTTGATAGCTGTCGTTAGCACTACTAAATTTACCTTACTCAGGTTCAACTAACTCAAGAATTAGTATAGCATTAAGCAAGGATCAATCCCACAGAGAGTGAATTGTATTTTATCTATCCAAGTATTTCCAATGAATTGGGGGTTTTAGTTTGAAACATATAATTAACTAAAGTGAATAATAAATAAAATATCAATGAGTGAAAGTATTCAATTTTTCAGTTCAATATCCCCTTTTCACAATTATGATTTAACCAAGTGTTTATACTATTTACCTTCCAATGAGATTAATAACCCTAGATAACCGCGATCGCAAATTACCCAAAATTCTCCTTAAGTGTAGATCTAATGCGACGATCGCTAACAAGAGATTCTAACTAACATACAACCTAGAACTATCAACCTAGATTTAATATGATAGAAGCATTAAGCATGATAATTAGATTATTCCAAGCAACAATTACACAATCAGGAATTATTTAACTTGTCTTCTGAATATCTTAACAATATTTCAAAGCTTGACCACAATAAAATACTATTAATTGCTACGTGGATTAGACATACATCATTTGCTTAATATATGACTTAATCTAGCATACATGAAAGTTTATGTAGATAGACAGAATAAATCTCATGAAAGAATAAATAATATATTGATCAAACCAGTAATTGATAGCAAGGTTCACCTCCCTTCAGAATTGAATTGGAATAATTATTTCATAGCTCCAAGCAATCCTAGATCTAAGATAGATGGAATATGAGAATGAAAATACAAGAGAGAGGATCCCCTAATATTCTGCTCTAATTCCTCTTTTATAATCCCTTAAACAGTAGCCCTAATTATCTCCTTATATTGCATCCAATGTGTCACAAAAGGACTTCAGCAGCTTGCCTAGCCGACCTAGTGCTGTCCGCGCTACAAAGGTGCACTCAGCGCTATATAGGCAGAATGTCCAGCCGTTTATTTGCTTCCACTCCTTTTAGTTATGAGCTGCTTGTGTATATTATGTGCCCAACATAACTTGTGAGGTGCTTGAGTGTGCTACTAGGAAAAGTAACACAAACTGTGGCCCCCACTTGATTGCAATTTCCTTCCATGATATAATGCAAGCTGTTTATAATTTAATTGCCATCATTCTTTGCTTTGAATCCACGTGAGGTGCTTGTTTTACTTTGCCTTATGCTAATTGGTCTCCTTGCATGCACGTGAGCTACTAATGTAGTGTAATTGGAATATGAATGCATAAGCTGCTAGAATTAATAACTAATTAGAATCCTTGCTAACCAAATCCTTTTGTAATTTGGAATCACCAAAGGCGTGGCCCACTAGGAGAAACCCCCAAGCTGCTAGGAAATTCCTTTAATTTAATTGACACCATCCCATCCGTGAGCTACTTGGAAAAACAATGTTGTTTGGACTTTGAGGCTTTAATTAATTTGCAAGCAAGACTTTGCATTACGTGGCCCACTTGATGAATATCTTGATATAAATCGTGGACCCATAATTCTTTGGTCCAATAACTACCGAACTGGGTCAGCCCATTTGGTCCGGCGCAATCAGCTCTGCTCCCCTTCATAATATGGCTCGGTCGGCGCCAGCTATGTAGAAACTTGATACCGTCATGGCGCGGTCAGTGCCGGAATTACACTAGCAATGGCGCGGTCAGCGCCAATCTTTCAACTTCGTCCGGATTTCATCCTTTTTAAGCTCTTTTCCAATTCATTCCATTTCCTTTAAGCTTAATTCACCTGAAAATTATAAAATACCTTATTAAGCTCATATTCACATGAAACATGTAATAAAATTAAACATAAAGGAATAATAATCATCGAATATTATGTACTTATCATCAATCTATCTGGATTTACTAATCCTCTTTTTAGTAATCCCACGATTGGGAACTATTTTAGTTTTAAGCTTTCTAAGAATTTAAATCTCATTAGCATGATCAACGTCATGATTCTAAAAGTATTGCTTAAAATTATGGGTTATTTACATATTATAAAAACAGCATCATGTAGATAATTAAATGCCTTTAATGAATACTATTATTAATAAATAAATAAGATTGTTTACAAAGTATGTGCTTTATCATCATACATGATTGGCTTGTATGCACACTACTATCAATCTCCCACTTGCACTAAAGCCAATTGACATGGTATCTCATACCCATCTTCTCTAAGTGACGATCAAACTGCTGTTGTTTTAAAGCTTTAGTAAATGGATCTGCAATGTTGCCTTGAGAGTCCACACGCTCCAAGGTGACGTCTCCTCTTTCAATGATCTCCCTGATCAAGTGAAATCGCCATAACACGTGTTTGGATTTTTGATGAGACGTGGGTTCCTTAGCCTGTACAACTGTTCCGATGTTGTCACAGTTTACGGGGACTACTTCTCCAATACTGGAATCACACCAAGTTCTGTTATAAACTTTTTCATCCAAACAGCTTCCTTTGCAGCTTCCTTTGCGGCTATATACTCTACCTCTGTCATTGAATCAGCAACTATTGCTGCTTGAAACTCTTCCAACTCACTGCGCCTCTGTTCAAAGTAAAAATATACCCCAAAATAGATTTACTGTCATCTTGGTCCGTTTGAAAACTTGAGTCCGTGAAGCCCTCGAGTTTTAGTTCAAACCCACCGTAAATAAGAAATATATCCTTAGTCCTTCGTAAGTACTTTAGGATATTCTTCACTGCCATCCAGTGCTCTTCTCCTGGATTCGACTGATATCTGCTCGTTACACTAAGTGCATGGGCGACATCCGGTCTAGTACATATTATACCGTACATGATAGATCCTATTGCAGAAGCATAAGGGATCTTACTCATACGGTTTCTCTCCTCAAGTGTCTTTAGGGCCTGTTTCTTGGAGAGATTTATTCCATGGCTCATCGGCATGAGACCTCTTTTGGAATCTTTCATGCTAAACCTCTTTAGCATCGTATCAATGTACGTTCCTTGGGATAAGCCAAGCATCCTTTTAAATCTATCTATATAGATCTTTATCCCCAAAATATAGGATGTTTCTCCCAAGTCCTTCATGGAGAAGTATTTAGATAACCAGATTTTAATCGATTGAAGCATAGGAATGTCATTCCCTATCAGTAATATATCATCAACATATAATACAAGGAATGAAACTGCGCTCCCAGTAACCTTCTTGTACACACATGGTTCATCCTCGTTTTTGATAAAATCAAACTCTTTGATTGTCTCTGTAAGGACCGAGAATTTCACATGATTATATGTGTAATTTTTTTTACGAATAATTTTTTTTAAAGTATTTGAACCATATAAATGTATATGTGAATTAAGATAGAAAGTTAATTTATTAACTAAGAAGTATACTTAATCATTTTCAAGGAAGAGTAATATAAGTTATGTTAGAAATTAACATAGCTTGAATGTTAGTCTTGATTATTAAATTAAAAAGATTTACAATCTTTAAGTAATTAGTTATTGATATGAATATGTGAGTGTTTATAACTTATTAAGCCAATTAGGGCTATTAAGTTAATACACTAGGGGAATATGTTGTGATTTATGTGAATGATGTATGTGATTGAATAAATATGCATTAGATAATGTGTATACATTTATTTTGTAAAGAGAATTAAGTATAAAGTTATGTAACCTAATATATATATTAGGTATGGTAATTAAATAACCTAAGTGATTATAATATGAGAGAATTCTAGTATTTAAAAATATATACTAACCATAAGAGATTTATTTTATACATCTTAATTAATTAATTTTATAACCTAAGTAAAGCAAGTCTAATTGGGTTATGAAATTAAAGATACCTGAGTAAGGATTTAAGTTACAAAGGAGGGGAATGAAAACCCTAACTAAATGATTAGGGTAAGATAAAAATTAAAAGTATTGAACTATGTGGAATTCATGGCCTAAAGGATTAATTTGCAAGACCAAGAGAAATTAGTTAAAGCCCAATCCTTTAGCCCATTGGGAGAGAAGACATTTTGGGCCTTTAATAAGCTAATTAAGGCATTAGGCCATAGCCCAAACAATTAGTTAGGAAGCCCAAAAAGAATTAAAATAGTAAACCCAAAGGGAAAATTTTTTTGCTAGGAAAATATGTGAAATGACCAAATTCCCTTTAAATTATTTGTAAAATGACCAAAATACCCTCCAATCTATGTGAACTTAAACCAACCAATCAGAGAAGAGATGATGCAAGCATGACATCATCCGTAAGGAAACACAGATGATGCAAGCATGATGTAAGCATGACATCAGCATTAAAGAAACACAAAAGATGATGTCATCATGATGTCATTAAGGGACTAAAGTGCAATTAATGAGGTACTAAAGTGTAATTAACCTAGGTACCAAACTGTAATAAGGTGGGGGCAAACTGTAAAAAGTCGAGCCCCTAACGTGCAATTATCGAAACTATTTTTTCCTATAAATAGGAGTCATTTCTCTTCATTCTTTTCAAAATCAAAAATAAGAGTTAGAGAGAGAGAGAGGAGAAATTCGGTTGATATATATATATATATATATATATATATATATATATAGAGAGAGAGAGAGAGAGAGAGAGAGAGAGAGAGAGAAAAGTTTTTGGTGAGTTTCAAAGTTTGCAAAGGATTAGTTAAAACTTGCAACTTCAAGAGGTATTTACTCTAGTGGGTATTATTTTCATTCTACTTTATATAATTAGTAAAAATATACTTTTACAAGCAGTTATAATGCCCAAATTATTTTAAGTATATAGTACGAAAGTTCTATTTACAAGCAGTTATAATGCCCAAATTATTTTAAGTATATAGTACAAAAGTTCTATGTACAAGCAGTTATAATGCCCAAATTATTTTAAGTATATAGTACAAAAGTCCTATTTATAAGCAGTTATAATGTCCGATTTATTTCTCTTATAAAATAAAAAATATACTTTTATAAGCAGTTGTTATGTCCGATTTTCATCAAGTATTTAGTAAGAATATTCTTTTTACAAGCAGTTATAATGCTGAAATTATCTCAAACAGAATAGTCAAATATTCATTTTATAAAGCAGTTATAATGCTCGATTTATTTTAAATATAGTAAACGATTATTCATTTTACAAGCAGTTATAATGCTCAATTTATTTTAAATATAGTTGATAACTATTTATTTTGTAAATAATTATAATGCTGAAATTATTTCATGTACAGTGATAAGGTGTTATCTAATGTTTGATTATGTGATTACATGTTAGATAAATATTATAAGTGAGATATGTGGTGCTAATTAAGAGATCGATCTTATTAATGATAGGTCTTACAAAAGAAGTTAACTTAAAATTGAGTAGCAGTAGTCAACGAATAAGGCAAGTTCCTTAACTCAAACTTGAGTTATTATTTTCCAAGCATGATAGTGGATAATTATTGTTGATTATTCCACATCTAAGACTATTATTGAAAATCCGCATTTATTGCAAGTTTCCTAACTCAACTTGAGTTATATATGTCAAAGCATGATCTGTGAATAATTATTCACATCTATAATGATTATTTTTATTCGCACATAGTGCAATTGATTCTTGTTCTATTATTTGAACTGTTTATGAGCCATGTCTCAGCTAATTGTTTTAGCGAGACTAATATTTATTAAAGTATGAAACGTTCTATTTATTATGAACTGATTTATTATTGGAAGATCTATGTCATTGATTTTGGCTAGATCAATATTGATATTATATGTTAAAATCATAGTATTTCTTTGAAAGCAATCCAAACCATATTGTTGTGGTACTGACTCATGATGTAAGACTGAGACGAACAAACTTTATTGTCGTAAATCGACCTTTGCGCTATTATTGAGTATTATGCATAATATATGGTACAAAGGAGTTGGCCGCTCCAGGTACTTGTAGAGGAGTATAGTTTAGTTTTTATAACTAACTTATATTCCTGTGGTAATTTAGTTTTAATAACTAATAATTCCTTTATTAGTTCATAATCCTTTTGTGATCACTCAACATGAAATCTGAGAATATCCCACTTTATTGAATATTGTTGCAGTATTGTTAATTCTTCTTATTCACTTGAGTATTATTGAATCTTTGAAATAATTTTACTCTTTCATCCTTGAGATGTTATTCAGTAGGAAATTTGAAAAAGTTTTATTATTGAGATTGAATTATTCTTCAGCTACTTCAAAACTCTTTGATTATTATTGAAGTTCTATAGAAGCTAGACTCTTCTATTCATGATATATATCCTTTATTGTATACTTTAACTTGCTGAGCAAACTCGTTGCTCACCCTTGCTTAAATAAAACATTTCAGCTAAGGCCGAGGTAGCAAAAGGTTCTAACTGGGACAAAGGCGAAGGCAAGGCTCAGGAGTAGTTATTGTCAACTTTTAATGGTTATGTTATATTATGTAAATTAATTATGTAAACCTTTTGGATACATAAGGGTATGTAAGTTATGTCAAGGTTAGTTAACCTGGGATATTGTTATAAGTTGTATTAAGTAATGTTATGAATGATGTTTTTCATTAATGAATGGGTAGTTAGATGTGATATGTATGATGAATTGTGAGCACCAAACTCGAGGTTAGGGAACCCGAATTTAGGGGTGTCACAGTCTCATCAAAATGAATGTTCCATCTACGAGAAGTTTGCTTTAATCCATAAATGAATCGTTGCAGCTTACAAACTTGATTTGTTCCAATCATTGAAACAAATCCCTCTGGCTGTGTCATATACACATTCTCTTCAAGTTTTCCATTGAGGAAGGCCGTTTTCAAGTCCATCTGCCAGATCTCATAGTCGTTATAAGCTGCAATCGCAAGCAAAATCCGAAATGGACTTGAGCGTAGCTACTGGTGAGAAGGTTTCATCATAGTCAACTCCTTGTCTTTGTTTGAAACCTTTTACAACTAGTAGGGCTTTATAGGTCTCTACCTTGCCGTCCGCTCCAGTCTTTCTTTTAAAGACCCATTTACACCCAATAGGATTAATGCCTTCAGGTGGTGAAACTAAAGTCCATACTTGGTTTTCGTCCATGGAGTCCATTTTGGATTTCATGGCTTCAAGCCATTTTCCTGAGTCTTTATTACTCATAGCATGTTCGTAAGTCAATGGATCATCATCATTCATGACGTGTACGTCATCGTTATCCTCTATGAAGAATTCATACCTCTCAGGTATCTTTGGTACTCTTCCAGATTTACGAATAGGGTGTGGTACAGTAGGTTCTTCCACTTGGTCAGGTACCTGACTTTGATTCGTAGTAATTTGTGGTTCTTGAACTTCTTCAAGATATATCTTACTCCCACTAACCCCTTCATGGATAAACTCCTTTTCTAAGAAGGCAACATGTTTCGCAACAAACACCTTTTGATTAGTTGGATGATAGAAATAATACCCTACGGTTCCTTTAGGGTATCCCACAAATCTACACTTATCAAATTTAGTCTGTAGCTTATCATTTTCAAACTTTTTGACATAAGCTGGACAACCCCAAGTCTTAACATGCTTAAGATTTGGTTTCCTCCCTTTCCACATCTCATATGGAGTCTTTGGGGCAGATTTGGTAAGTACCTTGTTAAGTAGGTATGCAGCCGTTTCTAGGGCATAAGCCCAGAATGAAATTAGAATATCGGTAAAACTCATCATGGATCGAACCATGTTCAACAATGTTTGATTTCTCCTTTCAGATACTCCATTCAACTGTGGTGTACCTGGTGGAGTCCATTGTGAGATTATACCATTATCTTTGAGATAATTGAGAAACTCACCACTTAAGTATTCTTCACCTCGATCTGATCAAAGAATCTTAATACTCTTGCCCATTTGTTTCTCTACTTCACTTCTGAACTCGTTGAACTTTTCAAATGATTCTGATTTGTATTTCATTAAATACACATATCCAAATCTTGAGTGATCATCAGTGAAAGTAATAAAATAAGAATACCCACCCCGTGCATTCGATGTCATAGGTCCACAAACGTCTGTGTGAATCAATGCTAATAACTCTGTAACTCTTTCTCCTTTTTCACTAAAGGGAGATTTAGTCATTTTACCCATGAGACAAGATTCACAAGTTGGATATGATTCAAAATCAGATAGCTCTAAGAGCCCATCCTTATGCAACTTGGATAATCTTGTTTCATTGATATGACCGAGTCTACAGTGCCACATATAGGTATAATTAACATCATCTATTTTTCTTTTCTTAGTTTGTTATATTTGAAGTATATTTTCATGTAAGTCAAATATATAAAGTCTATTTTGGAGATTACCAACACCATATAAAACATTGTCTTTATAAATAGAATAACTGTTGTTCTTTATAATAACGTCAAATCCTTCCATATCTAATACAAAAATAGAAATAGTATTTCTAATGATGTTTGGAACAAAATAACAATTATTTAAATAAATGGACTTGCCCGAAGACATTGCTAAACAATAAGTCTCTATAGCTAATGCAGCAACCTTTGCTCCATTTCCCACTCGTAGGATGACCTCATCATTGCTCATCTTTCTACTTCTGACTGGTCCCTGCACAGTATTACATATGTGAGAACCACAGCCGGTATCCAATACCCAAGTAGAATTATGACTTTCAGAAAAATTAATTTCAATCATGAACAAACCTTGATTGGAAGTTAAAGCTTCTCCGAGCTTCTTCTCTGCTAGAAACTTCTTGCAATTCCTTTTTCAATGTCCCGGCTCGTTGCAATGGAAGCACATTCCTTTGTCAACTGGATCATGTTTCTTTTGTCCTTTTCTTTCCCCTTTCCCTTAGCCTTCTTAGATTTCTTCTTTTCATAAGACACCTTGGGCCTCTTCCTTTTATTGGAAGAATCCACCATCAAGACATGGTTCTTCTTGGATGGGAAGTGACCTTCTGTAGTTTTCAACATCTTAAGTAATTCAGGCAAGCTGACATCCAACTTATTCATGTGGAAATTAACAACGAACTGCGAGGAGGTCTCAGGGAGTGACTGCAAGACCAAGTCTTGACTCAACTCTCCATCCACAACGAACCCAAGCTGTCCAAGGCGTTCAATCAGATTGATCACCCTAAGGACATGATTCTCGGCGGCTGTGCCCTCGATCATCAGAGATCGGAAGAGCTCCTAAGATATCTCATATCTAGCTGTCCTACTTTGTTCACCATACAACTCCTTGAGGTGAAGCAACATAGTAGGAACATCCATGTTTTCGTGCTAACGCTGAAACTCGTTATTCATGAATGCGAGCATGATGCATTGAGCCACATATGCATCCTCTTACCACTTTGTAAATGTGGCAATCTCTTCCTCAGAGGCTATTTTCGAAATAGTTTCAGGGACATGTGAATTTAGGATATAAGAAATCTTTTCAGCAGTGAGAACTATTCTCAGATTTCCTAACCAGTCCGTATAATTCGGTCCGGTAAGTTTATTAGCATCAAGTATGCTTCGCAGTGAAATAAGTGATTTTGACATTTTTAAAATTCTGCATGTGAAAAATAACATTTTAGCAAACATTCATTTAATTAATTTTACATACCAAAATAAATTTAGGTCTTTATTTTAAATTGGTATCTTCCACTATTTTCATCAAACTATATTACCCTCACTTATATAGTTCGGCAACATCTATTTAAAGATTTGCTAGTGAGAATAAGGATCCCATTTCAAATGTATATAGCCTTGTGGATAACACAACAAACGATATATAAATAAATAGGTAGACAACTTTTGTCAATTACATCAACATGTAACTCCTTTTTATTTTGCCATTTAAATCATAATGGTCAAGTGTGTGCACATCCGAACTAAAATGATTTAAGTTAAGTCCAGCCTAGCACTTCCATAAATTCAAAAAAAAAATATTTGTTCTTGTGGATAGCACAACAAAACAATATTGTTTAATTTTCTTGATAAGCATCAAATGTGATTAAATTAATATCTTAAATACGCAATACTCGCCTTGTGGATAGCACAACAAACTCGTATTAAATATTTATTACTCTATTAATTTATCATGCTAGAAGACGACGTTCGATATTCTAAATTTCATTGAACGCTTCGGACTTAATATAATTTCTTTGAGGGGTTTGTTATTATTTGTCTCATCTTGTTTAGCGCGCATGCACACACACACACACACACACACACACACACATATATATATATATATATATATATATATATATATAATACGCGTCATTTTATTAAATATGCGAAGCATGTTTGCATAAACTATAATATATATAATACTTAGCATACACATATAGAATACTATATTCTACCCGGATTGATTATGGACTTTTATTCTAGTTTGGTTCACTAGAGCCACCAAGTGAACCAAAAGGTCAAACCTAGGAGTGCAAGAATTTAAATTTATACGTAACTATTACATTTGAACCCGGGCTCCATACAAACAGGTCTTCACGCGCTCCTTGCTCCTTAGTCTCCAATTTCTTCAAGATAATTCTAACTATCTCTATTACATAAACTATTTAAAATTAAATAGAAACCTTGATCAGCAGTAAAGGAGAAGTACATAGGAGAGAGATAGAATTTACATCGAGAAAAAGAGAGGAGAAGACGAGGTACGCAGACCCCATTTAATAAAACTCATTCATTCATGCATTCAACTAAAATTAAATTCAATCACATTGGTCAATAGTCCATAATCAACCCCATTTATTATCATACACATCAACATATGCATCAATAAATAACCATTCATCTCATGAATAATAAAGCCATTCCATATATAGATCGATGTCATTTAATGGACAAAAGTTTTGCTAAATTTTATTTTTGAAACAAAATAAACTCTTTTATTTTAATCAAAAACAAATCCAAATTAAACGCCTTTAGTTTTAGCAATCTGAAATCGTATTTCAAATAAAATAAACTCCTTTACTTTAAACTTTTATAAATTAAATAAACCATTTACTTAATTAATAAAAATCAGAATTTCAATTTCTGTCCAGGGGCTGGCGCAGCTGCCCCCAGAATGAACTCGGGCGCGGCGCAGCTGCGCTGCCTTTCTGAATAGAACAATTCTACTGAACGGCGCAACTGCGCCCAGAATGAACTGGGTTGCGGCGCAGCTGCGCTGTTCGTCGCAAAATCTGCATAATATAATTTTTGTTCAAAAAATTCGATCCAATCTTACATCAATTCATACATGGAATCATAAAATTGATAATTAGCACAAAGTTAGGCTCTAATACCACTGTTGGGTTTGTACGTAACACATACATGCAATGAAATTACATAATTAAAGGCCGGAAGCGCGAAACATAGGTTTTTAAAGTTTTATACAGACACATACCATGATCATACTTTGTGCTCAATTATCAATAACAGAAAAGTAGGAAGATCAGAATCATACCCTTGTAGAATCTAGCTTCCACAGGTACAAGTTCTACGCCTTGGTCTCCTTGATCTCCTTGAATTTCTTGTAGTGGCTCCTTCCGTTGATCAACGTTAGCCACCCAAGTGTTTGGCCTCTAGAGGTGATCCACCAAGCAAGAGGAATAACTTAGGAAGATGAGTGGTTGGCTAAACCCTTTTTCTATTATCTGTAGAAAATATGTTGTACTCTCCAACTCTTGGAATTCACGTGTATATAATACCTGATATAAGACTCTCTTATATAAATATTAGGTTAACCCTACTAATCTAATTAGAATTGGGTTTCTTTTATTAATTAATTAAACCCTTTTAATTAATTAGGCTTCCCAATATATTGGGATTTAATTAACTAAACTCCTTTAATTAATTTGCCTCCTAATCTCATTAGGAATAATTGAGAGTATTAATATTAAATTAATTCCTAAACTCCTTTAGAATTAAATAATAATAATTGTAATAATATTAATAAGACTTCTCTTATTAATTAATATTTAATATTTCTAAAATATTAAATAATAAACATTAAGCTATTTAATTTATTCTATCACCATAGATTAAATTAATTACACTTAATGCATTATTACGATTATGTCATTATCTTCTTAAATAATTCTTCTTCCTTTTATGGTGTGACCCTTTAGGTTCTCCATGTTAAACCGGTTGTGAATAAATCAATTAGAATAATTCTAATCTTATTTAAATAAATAAATTAAACTAATAATCTATTTAAATAAATAACATTTATTCTACAATAGGGATAAGTCTCCCTAGCGATCAACGACTTTCCAAATAATATAGATTTTAACATTAATCATAAAAGAACCTATGAGTTAATAGTTACCGTACAATTCAATCCTTTCACCATACAATGTCCCAATTAAATATAAGACATGGATTTACTGTCAAATCTTATTTTATTTAATTATATGTCTTTCGATTAGAAAATGCACAACTCCATATAATGCAAATTAGAAACTCCTTTCTAATTTCATTCCACATTGGCTAAGGATTCCTATTCCTAGGTTGTCATTTAACAAATCGCATATGATATATCTCCTCTTTTACTAGAGGTGGTAGATTCTTTATTGATCATTCATTATCTCCATATGTAACTCATTATACCCAAGCATACCCTTTTATATACCCTAAAGGGCCTTAAGGAATAAGTCAAAGTATAATTCATTACACACAAGATACTATAATGATCTCAAGTCCAAGGATCACTTGTACTACTATCATATTAGGAATTCTTATTGACAGGCGAGTAAAACTCCATTAGGTGTTCCATAGCGAGTCACGTTCAGTGAATTTATTCTCCAATAAGCACCTACATACTTGCTTTAGTTTCTCCACACAAATGATCATGAGATCAATTATCCTCATCCAATGAGCAAACAACATATGTACCAATCTATATGGATTTACTAATCCCCTTTTTAGTAATCCCACGATTGGGAACTATTTTAGTTTTAAGCTTTCTATGAATTTAAATCTCATTAGCATGATCAACATCATGATTCTAAAAGCATTGCTTAAAACTATGGGTTATTTACATATTATAAAAACAACATCATGTAGATAATTAAATGCCTTTAAAGAATACTTTTATTAATAAATAAATAAGATTATTTACAAAGTATGTGCTTTATCATCATACATGATTGGCTTGTATGCACACTACTATCACTAAGGTGGTGAGAAAGTCACCAAAGGTCCCCCAAAGAAGTCTTTCTGCTGAAGGAGAGGAAGCAAAATCAGAAGAAGAAGAAGCAACTGAAAGTCCTATGGCTGACCCCCCAAGTAGTCATTCTGCTGATAAGGAAGGATCAGGATTGAAAAAAGGATAAACACCTGGATCTCCTATTGCTGAATCCCCAAGGAGTCCTTCTGTTGATTCAGAGGAATCAGAATCCAGAGAAGAAGAAACAACTGAACCTCTTGTTGTTGAACCTCTAAGGAGAAGAAAGAGCAACAGACTACTTGCCCAACCAAGCCTAAAGAAGAAAAGAGAATCTTCTACAAGAATCATTGAACTTAGTGATGATAATGATGATGAGCCTGAGACTATGAAAGAAGATGCTAAGGGCAAAAGAAGTATGATGTCTGACAGTTCCAGCAGTGATGAAAGTGAAAAGACTGCAAATAGATTTGAACCAGAAGAAGAAAATGAAGCTGAAAGTAAGGAGACTTTGAAGGCTGCAGAGCAGAAAATGACCAGTGGGTCTACGAAGGCTAGCTCAATAGAGGGTGATGGGAATGATGATCATATGTAGGAATCTACTAATGAGTCAGTTGAAGTGATCTTGCACTAATCTGACTCTGGATCAGGACATGGAGGAAATGAAGCAAACTCAATCTCTAAAGATCAGGAGTCAATAGACTATCATGTTCCTTCCCCTATAAATGTTAAAATAAAAATAGTGGTGGAAGTATTTGATGAACCACAAAATGTGCTACCAGGCAGATGGGTAAACCATGGCAATGAAAAAATCAATGTGTTAAGGATGTCCACAGCCGATCTGCTCAAAAAACTTCAAGATATAAGCTTGGACCTTACCACAGTGCTATATGATTCTGAGAATCATCTGATAAGGTGGTTCTACCCTTTGATGCCATGGCTGAAGGCATCTACTACTGGAGATAAAAGCTACTTCAGATGGTGCTACTCACACTTTCCCAACCTAGAGCTGATATCGCAAAACTTCCCAAGGGTCAAGTTATTTGCAACCAAGCTGATCAGAGACCAGCCTCACTTCAAGGTTTATCGACAAGTCAGCAACATCTACATTCCCTGTGATCTACAAGAAAGCTTAGAAAGTGGAAAGATCACATCAAAGTCCACGATCGTAGAGCCTGTTCACTCTACCATTGGAAGTGATCTAGCTCAGCCTAAGAAGTCAAACCTTGCTCCAACAATGCTATCTGATATCCCTTCTTCCTCTAACAGCGACTAGTATTCAAATCTCTATGAGATTCTCACTACTTTTGAAAGCCTCTCTAAGAGTGAGAAATGTGGTGTCCAACCAGCTGCTCAGCAGGAGGCTGCCCAACCAAATGTCCAAATTCTTCAAGAGCAAGAGTTACTGAAAAACTCTGAAGAATTTGTTGAGAAATTCTCTCTCATTGCTGAAGAAACTATGATCTTGTCAGGAGGAGAAGACAATGAGCTTCACAACAATCTTCAGGCCACAATCTCAGATATATCTCTCAAGCTTCAACAGAGAGATCAAATCTATCTGAAGTCCATAAGGGATCAGAAGGAAGAAGCCCTGCAAGCTCAGAAGCAAAGTGTAGAATCTATTCTATCTCTCTTTGAGAAAATAGACATCCTCAACCAGTCTCTTTCCCTAAAGTAAGAGCTCAGCCAACAGGAACTCAAGATTGAAGTTGGAAACACATCTGACCTGATAGAGCATCTTATATCTAATGTTCAGCATCTCTCTAAAGTGATTGATGACAAAAAAGGGGAGAAAAAGAGGCACTCAATGAGGCACTTGAAGAGAAGAATGAAGATAGAGGAGAAGAGTAAGAACAAGAGCAAGAGCAAGAGTCGAAGCAGCAAAGCAAAGGACAAGAAGGGGAAGAAGAATAAGGAAGCAACAATAGAGTCATCATCTGAGGGGGAGCCGAAAGAAGATGACTCCATGAAGATAAAGACTGAGGGCGAGCCAAAGCTAGATGAAGAAATGATGCATTCATCTGAGGGGGAGCAGAATCAAGAAGACATATAAGATGAGTAGTTGAACAAAAAGTACATGTAGCTAAACAAAAAGTACATCCTGAAGACATATAAGGAGCAGACTATGAAAAAGAGAAGGTATATCTCTAATTATAATAGTATGTTCTATATCCAGGATGTAGAGTGTCATATCTTTTGTAAGTGTCATATCTTTTGTAAGCTAAATTTTTATTAATGGCATTCATGATTATCTGTTCTATCAATACAGCAGCTCACTGTATATTAAGATTCATTCATCTCATACATATGCATTTAATGTTTTTGTCATAATCAAATAGGGGGAGATTGTTAGGAATATACATGAGAATGTTATTCCTATTTATATAAGATTTGATTATGAACTTAATGAATGAATATGCAAATATGTTTGCATTGATGAAAAATGTAAAGTCCTTAATAGATGATAGATATATGTACAAGGACTTGGATTGAAAAGATCAAATATGTTAGGTTGATCCTACATAAACAAATAGCTTTGTGAAGTCCTTCAAAAGATTATAATGTACAAGGACTATGAATAGAAAGATCAAGCTTGTTAGGTTGATCTTATAAAATGTAATAGATAGGCCAGTCTAAACATCGAGCACTGTACCAGCAATCACAGTCTGCCAAGAAAAGACAAGGCAGAATCGTGGTGTGTCGAGGAAGACTTTCTCGGAGCCATAGTCTGTCGAGGAAGCCAAGTTCAGAATCGTGGAGACAGCCTGTCAAAACGCCTGCCGAGCCAAGTCAAGAATAATAGGCTTCACTTGAAGACATGGAGCCTGCAGATCATGACAGAGGCAGAAATCGTAGTTGGGCAGAATAGTTAAGAGACTGCAGTTGTTAAGGCAGAAATCGTAGTTTATCTTATGATCTACTCTCAGAGTCGCAAACTACACTCGGAGTCGTAGTGTCTGCACAACCAAAGCCAGATCATAGTCTGCAGAACTAAGGCCAAAATATAATCAGTCAAGTGCTCACAAATGCCAAGGAAGAATCGTAGAGTACTCCACGATTCTCAACAAATGAGCACTACAGAAGTATATAAAGATCGTAGTCTCTGGTAAGAGTAGTCAAGGTTCAGAATGCAATATACTTGAAGAATACCAGAAAGTATTCTCTAAATGGCCTGCAAGTAAATAGAAGATCAAAGCACCAACTCTATCAGCATGACAGACTAACTGAGAAGTGAAGCCATTCAGGAGAAGTCTTCTACAAGCGATCGTTAGAAGACAATGAATGAAGTGACTGTCAAAAGGAAGACAATGATTGCAGCATCTGTTAAACCAATAGAAGACAACGATCATAGTGGTGACTACGATCGTGGTTTGCTAAACGTGCAACAAAAACTGATGTAGCACATACAGAGATATTGGCCAACCTATAGAGAGCATGCAAAAAGGATTATCTATGCTCAGCCTCATCATAAAGAGTGAGTGGGAGATCATAGAGCAGAAAGTTGAGAGAGCTGAGCATGACTAATCAAAAGAGTCTTGTAAACCAGAAGGGTCAAAGCAGTCAGTTAAGTTATCAGTTCCTGATGCAAGTCAAGGCGAGCAGAATAGTAGAAGCACTGCAAGATTGAAGAGCGAGAGGTTCTATATTGTCAATCCAAAGAACACTCTCAGAATCGTAGTGTTGTCAAAGCCAGTCAACTTGCAACATCCATAGATAAACTACGATCAAGCACATGAACGTCTGCATCAGAATCGTGGAGTTAGGTCGTCTGATTATTGAGTCCCAGCAATACCTCAATATAAAGACTGACAATCAAATGTTGTTGATTAAGAGCATCGATGCGGTTGTCAAATCCTTTGGTTAGGATCGAGGTATCAAAAAGGAGAAATAAATGTGACTACTAACCTGACTTCTGAAGGTGACTTCTCAGAGGTGTTAGGTGAAATAGCAGACTGCTGTATAAGGAAAGTCAAAAAGGTGTTGTCACGTAAATTAAGCATTCTGCACCAAATAACTCAGAATCCTTGAAGCAATTCAAATAGCTTCTAACAGCTATATTCCAACAAGAAGCTGATTGAGGAGTGATAAGTACATAATATTCATGATTTGTTATTCCTTTATGTTTGGTTTTATTGCATGTTTCATGTGTATACGAGCTTAATATGGTGTTTATTATTTTCAGGAGAATTTGGAGCTAATATATTTAAACGGGATGAATTGGAGCTCAATTTCGGACCAATTTGGCTGACCCAATTCAGACCAAGGGATCAACCCACGCTAGCAAGTAATCAAATTAGCAGTCAAACTCATAATTGTCCAGCTTATTATATGTGGGAGCCTTCGATTTGGTTTTGGACATGCAGCAAGATGTTTATCAAGTGGGCCAAATTTAGTATGCTTGGCATTCATATTCAGCCCAGCCTTTTTATTACATGTTTAGGTCTATGCATCATGCAGCCAACTTGTAGTGGGCCACGCACATGCATGTCAATTGGAGCAACTCACGGTTTTAATAGTTTCAATAGGAAAAGGATTTCTAGCAATTAACATTATCTAAAGCAAGCACGTGGGCTAGAGATTGAGGAGCAGCTCACAAATTGATAAGCAGCTCACGAATTCCTAGCTTGCAAAGTAATGCTACATGGGGCCCACGGTTGAGCATCTTGCAAAAGAACAGCCACGAAATAAGAAGCAAAGAAGCAAAATAAAATATCATGCACGGCTGGCCATACACTGCATACTGGGCTTGGGGCGCGCGGGGCGCGCCATTTCAGAAATCAGACTTCCTGGCCTAGTAGCGCGGGCTGCGCGACTCTATAACTAGATCAAGCGCGGGGCGCGCCGGTCGGACGGGATGGCCAGATTTAGCTATTTTAAAACGCGAAGTTGAATAGGAAAAGGATTTAAAACTTGCCTAATTAAACTAGGGTTTGTCTAGGCTATAAATATTAGTTGTTTTCCTACGTTTAGGGGGATCTCTTCTCTCTGATTTTTCATCTATCTATCATTTTGGATCTAGGATCTCTTGAAGACATGAACTAATTCTTCCAATTCAATTCTGAAGGGAGGTGAACCTTACTATCAATTAATGGTTTGATCAATTATATTATTTATTCTTTCATGAGATTTATTCTGATTATCTACATAAACTTTCATGTATGCTAGATTAAGTCATATATTAAGCAAATGATGTATGTCTAATCCACGTAGCAATTAATGATATTTTATTGTGGTCAAGTTTTGAAATATTGTTAAGGTTTTCAGAAGACAAGTTAAATAGTTCCTGATTGTGTAATTATTGCTTGGAATAATCTAATTCTCATTCTTAATGCTTCTATCATATTAAATCTAGGCTGATAGTTCTAGGTTGTATGTTAGTTAGGATCTTTTGTTGGTGATCGTCGCATTAGATTTACTGTAATACACGAGAATTTTCGAATATTATTAAATGAATATATTAATAAAAATGAATATTTATCTGAATCTAAATATTTATGTGTTCTGAGATGAGCTAACTCAATTATATTAAATTGAATAATAATAATAATTGAGAAAATATGGAGTTTGAGATAAACTCGTTGAATGCCTTGTGTGGCACAGTGATGAGAAATATTAATGATTACATTAATTAATTGATATAATGGTGATTAATTAATGATATGTGATTTCAAGTAATAGAATAATAATAAGCAACTTGTATATAAATATAATAAGATTTATATTTATTTAATGTTAATTAATTGTTATAAAAGATTAATAATTACATTGATTAATGAGGAAGGGATTAATTAATATTATTATTAATTAATTGATAAGATAAGTAATTAATTTATTTCCCATTGAGAATAATAATATATAAATGAGTAAATTAGATTTGCTCAATTAATTGCTATGTGTAAGCATGTGATAATTAAATGTATAATGTATAGTAGCTGCTTATATATTATATGAAATATAGTGCAATGTGACTACAATTATACATAAACTATATAGTAAAGTTATGAATTGTGAACACTACATGATTAATACAATGTGACTATACATATTGAAACTATATGTTATGACTAATTAATACATTATGAGGTTATGTGACAATTGTATGTGAGTATACATTAAAATAATACATCATGAATATATTGTAAACAATTGCTTTTAATAAAGAAGATGATGTAATGTGAGAATATCCAGTTAAATTATATCGGTAAGATAAAATGTACATGCATTATATGTGTGTATATTACATTTACTACATTAGGTGAATTGCATTGTGACATTTCAATTATAACCTAAGTGTAGATAATATATGTTATAACATTGTACTATACAAACTTACTAGAATGCTGAGATACATAGTTTGTCCCATATTGATAGTCATTCTCCTTCACGTAATATACTCAAGCTATCCTACTCTCTATTCCTCAACTTCAGCAAACTTTCTAGCTCATGATTATGGGGGGAGTGGGCATTATGATTTCATTCACCAACTATCACCAACTTCCTATTAACCTTCATGCAATTTGTCAATCCGTTAGCTTGTTTTGAGAGAGAAAAGCATTGCCTGGACATTAGCTTCTCTATATATATAAGCTCTTCTCCTTCACATTTCAATTGCTGAGAATTTCCAAGTAAAAATAGTATACTGTGATCGTCTATTGAGTTGAGGAAGAATTTCTATAGTAGCATTAGCAAGGAATCTCATATTAACTGAGTAGCAGAGGTATAATATACCTCTTTTGTTCTTCGTTTTCATTTTCTGTCAATTCCAATTCTTGATTTTGGTAGAGATTCATTACCTTATGATTGGGTATTGCTTGATAGTTATTGTATTTGCCTGCTAGTATATTAGAACTATAATCCAGCTTGGTTACAGTCGAAATTATTGTGAAATTTGGAAATTGGGTTTGTAGTTTGCCGTTTACAGGTACTGTCTGCTGCTGGCCAAGAGCCGGCGCAGCTGCGCCAATCTTGTACTGGAGAGCTGCGCAGCTGCGCTAGCAGCCTGTTCTAGTTTTTGATTTCTTGCTGCAAACTGTTGAGTGTTGGTTTACTTGTGTAACCTAGACGAACATGCTAGCATGAGTAATACATATATATGAACATATTGAGATAATGTAAGCATGTTTTACTAAGAGTTGCATGCATACTTATAGTTTTGAAATAAGCTTAGCATTTTATAAACAAATTTTGCATTTTGGAAACGAACTCGATATGTATACTTGCCATGTTAACATTCTGACTTTGCAAGCATGATAGCATGACTTAGAAATATATGAAAGGCATGTTGACTTAGGTATACGGGTTTCATACTATGACATAAACATGTGAACCTCATTAGCGCACATTCCTAACGAGAATGTAAGTTTTGAAAACAAACTTTGACATGCTATAACTATGTTGATATTCTGATCTTGCAAGCATAGTAATATGGTTTAGAAATGCATGAATAACCCGTTAACTTGTGTTTATATGATTCGTAATGAAGCATGAACATGATGGACTAATTAGTGAACATTACTAATCAAAATACAAGCTTTGCACGTGAGCATTGACATATTACATGGAGTTTTAAATTCTGATAATTTTGGACATGATTGGATAGTACCCTTTAACCTCACTAATGTATCAAACATACATATCTACCATGATAGAAGCCATGAAAGCAAGTTAGGCACAAGTGAAGCATGAACTAAGTTGTAACATGTATATGATATAACTACTTGTGAGCGTGCCTAAAATGAGTTATGTGATCACCTCATATGTTTAAAATAACAAACATGATAGCCAATGTGATTTCATGACCTTGAATGGTCCTAAGTTATTAAAAGTGTTGACCTAGGACCTATATTATGAAAGATTGAACTTGAAAGGTTAGACAATCATGGGAGTGCCCTTTATTAGGTATACGTGCTATGTGATATCATATGTTGATACTTGAACCCGACTTTGACGTTTAACTTACAACAATGTATAACTTGCTAAAAAGAGTATGTTTGCTATGTGTCGTGATCTTATGTGATAATGATGATATGTAAACTTAATTAACCCGAAAAGAGAAACGTTAAGGACAAAGATAATAAAGGTTATACTAATATGATACTATATATGGTATAACTGGGTAACTAGGTTAAAACTTAGTTTATATGTTGATTGTATATCCAAGATAATATATGATGTTGAAATATATGACTAATGGATATCATATATATACGTAACTATATTACGATAGGGTTTGAAAGTGTTGAATTACTTATCGTGGATAGACTACGTATATGGCAAGTACTTGAACCCTACTCTTTATTGAGCATTACTGGAGCTTGTACTATTATTTGTTATACAAGTAAATAATTGAAAGCGTGATTCTTATCCTATGACATAATGCTTCATAAATAGAATAGAGTTGTTTATTCTTGAACTTAGATTCGAGTATTGAACTTATAATTGTTCGCTTATTCATTTAAAGAGTCGTCTATGCCAATTGATTCGGCTAGACTTGTAACATGATTAGAAAGCTGTCCAAACCAATTGAATGGTGCGGAATTCTTGTGTTAACTGAGTTGAACAACCTTCTTTGAAGGGGATATATATTTGTCGGGAGACCGACGTGTGCAATTAAGTACGATTGAATGTTATACATAATATTGGGTACTATAGGCTGATCACCTGTTGTACTTATTTTTGTTGGGTTATCAGTATATTACTGTTAACTCTAGTAAGAGTTTATAGTCCTTAGTGGTTGCTCAGTATTTAGCTATCTTGAAATCTTAAATTGATTTAGTATTGAATCATATTGATATTATTCTGTCCTTAGCGACTGTTATTGAGAACTATTGATATTCTTGCTATCCTTGAACTATCATACCTTGCTATACCCTTTTTGAGATTCGAGAACTATATTACTCACCCTTATTGTTATATTACTTGCTGAGCAAACTTGTTGCTCATTCTTACTTTCCCTAAAACATTTCAGTTAAGGCAGAGCAGTGCGGACCCTCGGGCACCGGTAAGGGCAAGAGAAAGGCTACTGAGTAGCTTAATATTATGTAGGACATATGATTGTAATAAGAACTTATTCTGTTATGTATTAGTTAAGATTATATATGCTTAAGTCATATCTAAGCTATGTAATCAGTGTTTAAGTTACGAGACCTTGGGACATGAATAAATTATATTAATTAAATATAATCTATTCGGTAATAGTTGTATATTATTTCGCTGTGCGATGCGACATTTAGTCGTAATATTTATTGTGGTGTTAGATTTTAGAACGTGACAAACCGAATTCGAGTGACCCTGTGGCAGTCCGAATTTGGCGGCGTCACATTTACACTTAAGGAGAATTTAGGGTAATTTGCGATCGCGGTTATCTAGGGTTATTAATCTCGTTGGAAGATAAATAGTGTAAACACTTGGTTAAATCATAATTGTGAAAAGGGGATACTGAACTGAAGAATTGAACTTTTTACTCATTGATAATTCTTTATTATTCACTTTAGTTAATTATATGTTTCAAACTAAAATGTCCAATTCATTGGAAATACGTGGATAGATAAAAGACAATTCACTCTCTGTGGGATCGATCCTTGCTTATTACTATACTAATTCTTGAGTTAGTTGAATAAAGAGTAAGGTAAATTTAGTAGTGTTAAACGATAGCTACCAAATTTTGGCGCCGTTGCCGTGGAGTGTTATTTGTTTTTATTTATTCAATTGTTTTCACATTTTTCTTTAATTTTTTTTATTATTTTTAGGATTCAATCCTCTCAATCTATTGACTTAAATTTTAATCAAGAGATAGAGAAACTTGCAGATACAGAAGAAGCTCTTATTCCAACACTTAAAAAGGAAAAGATGGAGGTGCCAATGAACATGCATGTCAATTGGAGCAGCTCACGGTTTTAATAATTTTAATGGGAAAAGGATTTCTAGCAATCAACATTATCTAAAGTAAGCACGTGGGCTAGAGATTGAGGAGCAGCTCATAAATTGATAAGCAGCTCAAGAATTCCTAGCTTGCAAAGGAATGCTATATGGGGCCCACGGTTGAGCATCTTGCAAAAGAACAGCCACGAAATAAGAATTAAAGAAGCAAAATAAAATATCATGCACAGCTGGCCATACACTACATACTGGGCGAGGGGCGCGTCGTTAAAAAGAAATTCCACGCGCGGGGCGCTCCATTTCAGAAATCAGACTTCCTGGCCTAGTAGCGCGGCTCGCGCAACTCTATAACTAGATCAAGCGTGGGGCGCGCCAGTCGGACGGGATGGCCAGATTTAGCTATTTTAAAATGCAAAGTTGAATAGGAAAAGGATTTAAAACTTGCCTAATTTAACTAGGGTTTGTCTAGGCTATAAATATCAGTTGTTTTCCTAGGTTTAGGGGGATCTCTTCTCTCTGATTTTTCATCTATCTATCATCTTGGATCTAGGATCTCTTGAAGACATGAACTAATTCTTCCAATTCAATTCTGAAGGGAGGTGAACCTTACTATCAATTAATGGTTTGAGTAATTATATTATTTATTCTTTCATGAGATTTATTCTGATTATCTACATAAACTTTCATGAATGCTAGATTAAGTCATATATTAAGCAAACGATGTAAGTCTAATCCACGTAGCAATTAATGATATTTTATTGTGGTCAAGTTTTGAAATATTGTTAAGGTTTTCAGAAGACAAGTTAAATAGTTTCTGATTGTGTAATTATTGCTTGGAATAATCTAATTCTCATTCTTAATGCTTCTATCATATTAAATCTAGGCTGATAGTTCTAGGTTGTATGTTAGTTAGGATCTTTTGTTGGCGATCGTCGCATTAGATTTACATTTAATGAGAATTTAGGGTAATTTGCGATTGCGGTTATCTAGGATTATTAATCTCGTTGGAAGATAAATAGTGTAAATACTTGGTTAAATCATAATTGTGAAAAGGGGATACTGAACTAAAGAATTGAACTTTTTACTCATTGATAATTCTTTATTATTCACTTTAGTTAATTATATGTTTCAAACTAAAATCCCCAATTCATTGGAAATACGTGGATAGATAAAAGACAATTCACTCTCTGTGGGATCGATCCTTGCTTATTACTATAATGATTCTTGAGTTAGTTGAATAAAGAGTAAGGTAAATTTAGTAGTGTTAAGCGATAGCTACAAAATTTTGGCGCCATTACCGGGGAGTGTTATTTGTTTTTATTTATTCAATTGTTTTCACATTTTTCTTTAATTTTTTTTTTATTTTTTTATGATTCAATCCTCTCAATCTATTAACTTAAATTTTGATCAATAGATAGAGAAACTTGCAGATACAGAAGAAGCTCTTGTTCTAACACTTAAAAAGGAAAAGATGGAGGTGCCAATGAACAACAGAACTTTAAAAGAACTGGCTACTCCTGACCTTGATCAACCATCCTTGTGTATTAAATATCCTACTTTAGATGTTGCTTTTGAACTTAACTACGGACTGATTCGTCTTTTGCCTATTTTTCGTGGTCTTATAGGTGAAAATCCATACAAGCATCTAAAGGAGTTCCATGTGGTGTGTTCCACAATGAAATTACAAGGAGTGCCAGAGGAGCAGATCAAGCTTAGACTTTTTCCGTTCTCATTAGCAGATTTGGCTAAAGACTGGTTATACTATCTTCCTTCAGGATCGATACGATCATGGACTGATATGCAAAGGCTATTCTTGGAGAAATACTTTCCTGCTTCGAGAGTCGCCAACTTACGGAAGAAGATATGTGGGATTAGGCAATTCAACGGAGAAAATCTCTATGAGTATTGGGAAAGGTTTAAGAAGTTGTGTTCCATCTGTCCATCTCACGGAATAGATGACTATCACCTGATTCAATACTTCTATGAGGGGTTGCTACCAATGGATAGAAGCATGATTGATGTACCAAGTGGAGGAGCATTGGTAGACAAGACTCCAGAAGCTGCAAGGAACTTAATTGCAAACATAGCAGCTAACTCACAGCAGTATGGAACTAGGATGGATCATACACCTCAAAGGGTAAATGGGGTAAGTACAAGTAATATTGAACAACAAATTTTTGAATTAACTGCTTTGGTTCGTCAAATGGCTATAGGAAATATGCAAGTTACAAAAGAGTGTAATTTTCTTAAAGTCAGGACACACCAGTGCTGATTGTCCAATATTGCATGAGGATGAAACTGTGCAACACGTCAATGTTATGGGAACATTTTCAGGACACCATCATCATCAATATGATCCATGGGCTGAGACTCACAATCCCAGAAGGAGAGATCATCTTGACTTGAGCTATGGAGTACCTGGTCATTCTGGAATGTCTATGGAGGATATGTTCAGATCATTCATGAATCAGACGCAACAGTTCCAGCAAGAGACAAGGACTTCTATCCACAGGTTGGAGAATCAGATGAGTCAGCTTGCTACCACAGTTAGTAGTTTAGAATTTCAGCGCTTAAGTACAATGGGATGTGACGAAGAAGAGCAGGAGGATTCAGTGCTTATTTCAGGGACAGACAGTAATAGAGAATTTGATAAAGAGAATGAACAAGAGGAAGAGGGGAATGACTTGATGAATTCTGCATATCTCTACAAGAAAGACGTGGATTCATCTCCATCAATACAACCAACAGAAACAATGAGTGATACACACCATCGTACCTTTACCATGGAATTGGACAATGCAAAGTTCCAGTTCAACGCATATGAGGGTAAAAGGTATATTGGTAATGTTAAATCTATTTTTGCTATTGATGTTGTGGATTATTCAGTGCAGGAATCTTGTAATCGAATACAATTATACACGGAGGATTTGAGGGATGGAAAGGAGCTAAATCATGATCTAAGAGATGCTCCTAATGAATTGAAACTCTTACCAGCTCACTTGAAGTTCACAAGTCCGATTACATAGAATGAGAAGGAAGATGTCAAGCCAATGACAATAAACAAGGGCAGCTGCTTGGGAGGCAACCCAAGAATTCAAATTAGATCTTTCTATCCATTTTCTTGTTAATTTGTTAGTTGTAGTTCTTTCTTCTTTGCACGATTTTCTCACATTGGGGACAATGTCAGGTTTAAGTGTGGGGGGAAAGATTAGGTTTTTATGATTATTTAGGGATATTTGATCTGCCGATGTTGATAGAAAATAGGAAAATTTGATGCCTTGAAAATTTTTGAAAAATTTGATATTCATAATGCTATTTGCCTATTTGTTCGAAGGTTAAAGTCAAGGATTGATAATCAATGCTAAAAATTCAAAAATCTGTTTGATGCTTAATTGGTTAATGATTGAGAAAAACTAAGTCATGATCCATAGTAATTGATTTGAATTGAATTTAGGTCTCATGAGTACTTGGACATGTGATATATGCTTAGTTGGATAAGTTATCTGTGGAGTTGTCTTTGTGCACTAATCTCATGCTCTAGAACTATTGAACTGCTTATGCTTTTTGTAGGACCATGTGAAAAAAAAAATCAGAAAAGTTGAAAATCAATGAAATTGTTGAAAAAGACGCAAAAGATAAGTCATGTGGTGGGATGAGATGGAGCGTAAAATGCACTCTCCCATAAACACGTGTGAATAAGTGAGATAGAGCATAAAATGCACTCACTTACAAAAAAAAATCGAGGATGGTGAAACGGAGCATAAAATGCATTCACCGGAATCAAAGAAGAAAATGAAAGGGTTCGATAAAGAAAATAAAGTAGGAAAAGAATGTTTTGAGTTTTGCTGGTGTGCACGATTTTTGCTTCATGGTAACTAAGTTGAGTAAGTGTGTGGATCATAGAAGAATGCTTATGTGGTTACAATTTGACTTAATGAAATTTATTGGTCAGTGGCAAGGTGGTTATCTTGAGTTAATTAATAAAACGTTGATTATGTTTTTGTGGGTTTAGTGTTGATAATCATGATTTGTTCTTGAAATCTTTTGACATTATGGTTGAGTAGGGTATCTGGAAATCAAACATTTGGTTTACACGAGGACGTGCAAAAGACTAAGTGTGGGAGAATTTGATAAGTACATAATATTCATGATTTTTTATTCCTTTACGTTTGGTTTTATTGCATGTTTCATGTGTATACGAGCTTAATATGGTGTTTATTATTTTCAGGAGAATTTTGAGCTAATATATTAAAACGGGATGAATTGGAGCTCAATTTGGGACTAATTTGGATGACCCAATTCGGACCAAGGGATCAACCCACGCTAGCAAGTAATCAAATTAGCAGTCCAACTCATAATTGTCCAAGGAGCCTTCAGTTTGGTTTTGGACATGCAGCAAGATGTTTATCAAGTGGGCCAAATTTAGTATGCTTGGGATTCATGTTTAGCCTAGCTTTTTTATTACATATTGAGGTCCATGCATTATTTCGCCAACTTGTTGTGGGCCACACACATGCATGTCAATTGGAGCCGCTCACGGTTTTAATAGTTTCAATGGGAAAAGGATTTCTAGCAATCAACATTATATAAAGCAAGAACATGGGCTAGAGATTGAGGAGCAGCTCCCAAATTGATAAGCAGCTCACGAATTCCTAGCTTGCAAATGAATGCTACATGGGGCCCACTGTTGAGCAGCTTGCAAAAGAGCAGCCATGAAATTAGAAGCAAAGAAGCAAAATAAAATATCATGCACGGCTGGTCATACACTACATACTGGGCGAGGGGCGCGTCGTTAAAAAGAAATTCCACGCGTGGGGCGCTCCATTTCAGAAATCAGACTTCCTGGCCTAGTAGCGCGGCTCGCGCAACTCTATAACTAGATCAAGCGTGGGGCCCGCCAGTCGGACGGGATGGCCAGATTTAGCTATTTTAAAACACAAAGTTGAATAGGAAAAGGATTTAAAACTTGCCTAATTTAACTAGGGTTTGTCTAGGCTATAAATATCAGTTGTTTTCCTAGGTTTAGGGGGATCCCTTCTCTCTGATTTTTCATCTATCAATCATCTTGGATCTAGGATCTCTTGAAGACATGAACTAATTCTTCCAATTCAATTCTGAAGAGAGGTGAACCTTACTATCAATTAATGGTTTGATCAATTATATTATTATTTTTTCATTAGATTTATTCTGATTATCTACATAAACTTTCATGTATGCTAGATTAAGTCATAAATTAAGCAAACGATGTATGTCTAATCCACGTAGCAATTAATGATATTTTATTGTGGTCAAGTTTTGAAATATTGTTAAGGTTTTCAGAAGACAAGTTAAATAGTTCCTGATTATGTAATTATTGCTTGGAATAATCTAATTCTCATTCTTAATGCTTCTATCATATTAAATCTAGGCTGATAGTTTTACGTTGTATATTAGTTAGGATCATTTGTTGGCGATCGTTGCATTAGATTTACACTTAAGGAGAATTTCGGGTAATTTGCGATCGCGTTTATCTAGGGTTATTAATCTCGTTGGAAGATAAATAGTGTAAACACTTAAATTATAATTGTGAAAAGGAGATACTGAACTGAAGAATTGAACTTTTTACTCATTGATAATTCTTTATTATTCACTTTAGTTAATTATATGTTTCAAACTAAAATCCCCAATTCATTGGAAATACTTGGATAGATAAAAGATAATTCACTCTATGTGGGATCGATCCTTGCTTATTACTATACTATTTCTTGAGTTAGTATAATAAAGAGTAAGGTAAATTTAGTAGTGTTAAACGACAGCTATCAAATTTTTATATAACAGTTGAAGCTTCAAAGGTGAATGAGTTTTTGACTCTACGAGAGTTCTACAGAGCTTAACAGAAAATGTCTCAGTGGCAGTGAGACTACCATAGTAGGAGTGAAATAGATATGATGAAGAGCTTTAACTGCTAAAGGCTTCACTCAACACGAAGAAGAATGCCAACCACATTTACATTTAAGCTGAGAGCCGAGAAGGCCAATAAGATAAGAGAAAGAGTGGCAGACCAGAAAGCATATATCCAGTACCACTCTACGATTCACCATGAACAACCGGAGCTGAAGAGAAGTAGATGCAAAGCAGAATCTGCACACAAGACAACCAGTGTTCAAGGGATGATAAGTACCTGATGGAGTTTACCTGAAGTGCAAAGACTTAGCAGATCCTCAATGGTGACAGTGTGCTATGCTGAAATCTGATGAATTCAAGCATCAACAACAAAGATTAGCTACACCAATAAAATGTGATAGACTGCTAAGTACTCAAGGATGTCGAGCTTCATGAACATCTTAGCAGTCCATCAGTGGTGATCCAGTCTCGATGCAGAATGCTAGAAGATCACACCAAGCTGCTAAGAACTAGAAGATGAACAAGCTTAAAGTCATCTTAGCAGCTTAGCACCACCAACAACAAATCAATAAACAACTAGGGCCTGAGGTGTCCTTGTCTTCATAACTAAATCAAAGTCAAGTCTGCTGGGCTTGCTGAGTACTGGAGGGCACAAGAGATTATAAGTCTGCTGAGATTAGTCTACAGGTCCAAGTCTGCTGGGCTTGAAAAGTTCTTAGTGAACTAGAGTTACAAGGCTACTAGCCTTGAAGGAATCTTAGTGATTCAAGAGTTACCCTTTCCTTAGTGGAATTCCTGCTTGTTGAAGCAGAAGAGTGGATTAAGAGCTTGAGTCTCTGAACCACTTAAAATCCCTTGTGTCATTTACTTTATGTCATTTACATTATGCACTATAACTGCTATAACTGCTATAACCACTTACACCTAAACTAACATTAGAACAATGTTTATCAATATATCTTTAAAGGGGATCTTTAACTTTTTCCGTTGTGCATGAACTGATTCTTAAGTTTGTCATCTACTAATTACTTAGCAATACAAAATAAAATGAAAAAACTTTTAAAATACAATAGGATCTATTCAACCCCACCCCCTTCTAGATCTATTGTGTGCCCCCAAGGAACTAACACACTATCTAAATAAAACATAATTAACTGCCCATAAATAAGAAATGCAAAATAAATTACAACCTTACTAATAAAATCTTCCTTATAAAAGGATTACATAGTCATAAAACGTTCCCAAGTTTCTAACCTTAAACAATCATCATAAAGTGCGGAAATAAAACATCATATAACAAATTAAGTCTTATACAAAACCTCATAGTAAACTGGAACAAGTCTTCGCTACTTGTTCATTTTGTCTTTGCCCTTACTGGTTGATGACTCGTCAACCTTCTCAACTTTTGCTGCAATGGTTATATATACAAGAATGAGCAAACAAAAGCTCACTTGAAATAACAATCAATAGTGATAACATGTCACTGAATAAGTTCAATTGAATTGAATAACATTTTTTATCAACGATAATAAAAAATTTAATACAAGATTTAGAATTCATCTGAGAGTCACAAAACCTTGAACTATATCCCAGGTTATAAATATTTCTACTTAAACCTTTAACAGTTGTTATACTTTATGGACCTTCTAACTCGTACTTTGGGGGATCAACCCTTCGTACCATTAGACTCTTCCCAATGAATTTCCTTAATTCACCTCCTACAAACTCTTCCTGAGCTTAACTACCTACTCACTTTTGTATCTTCTCCAGAGTTATATCCTCTGGTACCCATACTTAAGGTTTCTAACCTATCAACTCTGATACTAACCTATGACGCCCCCAAATCAGGGTACCTTCAAACCTGGGTCCGGTGCTACACGATGCTACAACATTCATACATTTCTAACTATATAAGCTTAATGACACGAATGTAATTTCTATATTGTTACATCATATTCGTTAAATCCCAATTTTTGTAACCATTACATGTTCTTACATCATAATAATTCACATTAAATAATAATATTATTCTATTACAAGATCTTCTATCCATCTTCATTCTCCTTCTTCTATCCTTAATGAATTCTTCAATACATTTGTCCTTAACTGAAATCATATAGTTTCAGCAAGGATGAGCATTAAATTGAAAGTAGTATGCATACAAGCCAATCATGTATGATGATAAAGCATATACTTTGAAAACGATCTTATTTATTTATTAATAAAAGTATTCATTTATTAAAGGCATTTAATTATCTACATAATGTTGTTTTATAATATGTTAATAACATACAGTTTTAAGCAATGCTTTTAGAATCATGATGTTGATCATGCTAATGAGATCTAAATTCTTAGAAAGCTTAAAACTAAAATAGTTCCCAATCGTTGGATTACTAAAAGTGGATTAGTGAATCCGGATAGATTGTTACATATGTTGCTTGCTCATTGGATGTGGATGATTGATCTCATAATTATTTGTGTGGAGACACTAAAGCAAGTATGTAGGTGCTTATTGGAGAATAAGTACACTGAATGTGACTCGCTAAGGAATACCTAATGGAATTTTACTTTCCTGTCAATAGGAATTCCTAATGTGATAGTAGTACAAATGATCCTCAGACTTGAGATCATTATAGTATCTTGTGTGTAATGAATTATACTTTGACTTATTTCTTAAGACCCTTAGGGTATATCAAAGGGTATGCTTGGGTGTAATAAGTTATATATAGAGATAATGAATGATCAATAAAGAATCTACCGCTTCTAGTAAAATAAAAGATATGCCCTATGTGATTCGTTAAATGACAACCCAATAGTCCTTGGCCATGGTAGAATGAAATTAGAAAGGAGTTTCTAATTTATATTATTTGGAGTTGTGCATTTTATGATCGAAATACATATAATTAAATAAAATAAGAGTTGACAGAAATTTCATGTCATATATTTAATTGGGACATTGTATGGTGGAAGGATTGAATTGTACGGTAACTATTAACTCAAAGGTTCTTTTATGATTAATGTTGAAATCTATATTATCAGGAAAGTCGTTGATCGCTAGAGAGGCTTATCCCTATTGTAGAATAAATATTATTTATTTAAATAGATTATTAATTTAATTTATTTATTTAAATAAGATTAAAATTATTCTAATTGATTTATTCACAACCAATTTAATAAGGAGAACTTAAAGGGTCACACCAAAAAAAGAAGAATAATTATTTAAGAAGGTAATTGCATAATCGTAATAATATGTTAAGTGTAATTAATTTAATCTATGGTGATAGAATAAATTAAATAGTTTAATATTTATTATTTAATATTTTAAAAATATTAAATATAAATTAATAAGAGGAGTCTTATTAATATTATTATTAATTTAATTTCTAAAGGAGTTTAGGAATTAATTTAATATTAGTACTCTCATTTATTTCTAATAAGATTAGGAGGACAAATTAATTAAAAGAGTTTAATTAATTATTCACAATGGGTTAGGAAGCCTACTTAATTAAAGGAGTTTAATTAATTAAATGAAACCCTATTTCTAATTGGATTAGAAGGGTTGACCAATTTTTATATAAGAGGAGTCTTATGTTGGATATCAATTTATGCAATTCTAATTATTGGAGAGTACTCTTTTTCTATAGAGAATAGAAAATTAGGGTTTAGCCAACCACCCTCCTTCTTGAACAATTCCTCTTCCTTGGTGGATCACCTCTAGAAGCCAAACACTTGGGTGACTAACATTGATCAAAGGAAGTAATCAATCCCGGAGATTTAAGGAGATCGCGAAGAACAAAGAGTTGAACTCGTACCTATGAAAGCTTAGTTCTACAATGGTATGAATCTAATCTCCTTCTATTTCGTTTTAATTAATAACTAAGCATAAAGGATGATCCGGGTAATTGGTTTGTAGAAAATTTTAAACTCTGTTTTTACCATGCTTTCGCTATTTTGTGTAATTTGATTGCGCCACAATTTCATACAAACCTAACATAAATTACCCAGCAAGTATAGCATTTCAACAACAAAATCTATAGTCATATGATTTCATTCAACAACTGAATAATAGTTGTGAATTACTTCGAATAAGCTGGAATAATAAACAGAATAAACTAGAATAAAACTTTTCATTATTCTAAAACATTTTTGAAACGACATAGTGGTCATTTGAATAAGATGGTCGTCGGACCAAAAACTCTGTTTCTTTTTCCTTTATTTCATTAAAAAGGATAACATAGTCGTTAAGACCATAAATCGATATCACTTACGAGTACATCTAGGGGATCAACCTATAGTACCCTATGTTGATCAACACTCATCTATTAAACATATTTATGATTTGACACCATGTGTGTCAGTCGAAAACTCGACTAAATACATTTGTTTGATTAAGTTCAAACCTACCTTTGAATCAATACTAAAGCAATTGGCGTTAGATATCTTAGCTTTTCATAATTAACATTTGTTTGTTTAAGTTCAAGCCTTCCTTTGACTCAATACCAAAGCAATTGGCGTTAGAGAGCTTAACTTTTCACAAATAATATTTAAAAGATTTACTAACAAATCCAGAAAATATTTTAGCATTTGCCTAGCCGAACAATGGCACCATCATTTTCTTAAACAGTTTATCTCATAACATCGCTTGAAAACTTATACAAATACTAAATAATTTGCATAAGTACGGAATTCACACAATCAAAAAAGAGGTTCATTTTATTTTTAAAACATCACATTGGCTTCATAAGAACAGAATCAAATGAAGTAAACACTTGCTCAAATAAATTAGAGTAAGTTTAGGAAACTGGCCTTAAACGTTCTTCAATACGTTTATGCTAATTTATCCGTCAAACGGTCTACACAATTATGACTTCCTACACATACCAATTAAGCACATAATTGATGTCAAATATTGGTTTATATTAACTTCACTTCTTACTTTACATGTCTGTGTCATTAGACTCAGAATACTTTTCAAATTTATTATTACTTGTTATAACGTTTTAGCATTCATTTGCCATACTTCCATTACAACATTCGTAAACGCTTAAGCCATATGCCCTTGCATATGCCCAACACGATCTTGTAATCTTATATAACACTGTTGATTCAGTTAAGTGTTTTACGTTAACTTTACTTTCTATCGTATTCATTCATTTCACTAGACTCAAGTTATACTTCGAGTTTATTATCCTTTGTACTTACGATATTATTATTGAAATCGGACTTCATTCAGTTCATTCTATTCGTTATGGTTTCTTGAAGTTTATACGTTATACTTCCACCTTTGTTATGCAAACATTCAAACCTTATACGCATACGTACATCAAGCATGTCCGTCTATACGTATACTAAACTGTTGCTTTATTTATAGTATTTTACGTTTACTATTGTTTGTCATCTTAATCTACATTCAACCTTTAGCTAAGGTTTTAATCACTTGTCATTGTGATACAATAGTTAAACATTTATGTTCTTAATTACTCTATACAATTCCTTTCTTTCTGCGTTCAAACGCGATGACCCTGCCAGGCTCTGCGGCGCCCGATTTTGCCTTGCAACCGGCGTTGCGACACCTGTCTTATCCCGGGGCTACTACTAACTGGCACTACTACTACTAACTGTCTTGTCCTGAAGCTCATTTCGTAAACCCGTAACTTCATCATCCCATATCAGAATAAATACGTTCTCGAGCCTAATCCTAACTTTCACAACATACTTCAAATCCATCTGGACAGAACTAATTTTTGAATTCATTAACTAGCCTATTCGTCGGCTTGAAAATCCTTTGACACTTACTATCTAAACTTAGCGTTCTTGACATTCGTTCGTCTGTTCTTCGTAATTTACTCATCCTAACCCGAATTGAGTTCGTTCTTGATTCCATATCTTATATTCTCCGTGTTCTACAACATATTTATGAAACCTCGATTGATCAGATTCATTATCTTATATCATAACATTGTTAGGAAGTCATAACAAATCATATTAACGTATTTTACTCAGATTTTTGCCATAACTTAATTATAGCTTGTTCTTAATCCAATTCACATGAAATTTTGAAATCTAACTACGAATAATGGTTTTAAACTTGTCCATCAACGACATCCTACAGATGGTTTTCAAGTTGTCCATCAATAACAACCTACGGATAGTTTTTAATTTGTCCATCAACAACTTTTATTATGTTCTTCAATCGTTCTTCGTTTTCTATTATTATTTTGATTACGATTCACTTTGCACATAAAAATTTATGTTTTGAGTCCGTTAATTCCTTCTTATTTCTCCGTGACAACTATATGATTCCAACGAATCATCCAACCACCAACACAACACTTCATAACATGCTACAAAGCTATTAAGGGATGAAAAGTTTGAGTTTTAAGTTTTTTACCTTATGATTCTTCGCGTTTCTTTGCTAACGAATGACTTGATCTTACATTTTGTTCCTCTGAGGCTTGATAATCTGAGTCTCTCACTTCCTCTCTTTAATTTTCTAGAGTTTTCTCTCTTGGATTTGATGAATTTGTGAAGAAAAGAGAGAAGTGAGCTTGGTATATATAGAAAACTAAGACTAGGGGTATTTTGGTTATTTGATGGCTTTTTACCATTTTGCCCTTGAATATTTTTTTGTAAATATCTTCTAAGACTTAGCCTGTAAGTCTTGATGTTCCGTATTTCAGAATTTTTCTGACAATTAAAAAATTGCGAGTCTCCATTTCTAAATATTTTTAGATATTCCATCTTTCCTCTATAGATTACCTTTTACGCATTCGTCAAAAATTAAAAATTGCGAAAATCATTTTCGGTGAAGTGTTTTTGGCGACGCTTTTCCAGAAAATGGTTAAATGATCTGAAAGTCGATAAATTTTTTTTGTCTTTTCACTATTTCGCCTTATTACTGCACGTTTTTTGAGAAACACTTTTATTGGATAATATGACTTTTCACAACATATTATTGGTAAATCATGAAACGGAATGTCGTTGTGACATACCAATTTCTCTAAAAGACTTAAGGTTAAACCCTAACTCATATCGTTCTTCGCTTGAATAGTGTTTTTAAGTAACTTTCTCAGAAAATTTTTATTTTCATCTTCAAAATTCTTACTCCTTAAATCATACACATAACAAAAATACTCCCACATTAACACCATCCTAGGTAATAAAATGACATTTAAACACAATACAAATAATATTCATTAAATATTATTTCATTCATTAATATTCCAGAAAACTTGATTTTTAAACTAAGTGAAATTTCTCGGTCGTTACACTGATCATGTTCACCCCTTCCGCATTATGCTAAGGTATAGAATTGTCATAAACGTGTGGCTGTTCGGGTGTTGTTACCATGATCTAGCCGATGTCTATCATTTCCCGAATCTTTAGTTTCAAGGACTAGCATTCTTGGGTATCATGGCCAAGGACCCCAAATGGTATGTGTACTTTTTGTTTGGGTCGTATTGCTTCCCGTTTGGATTGGCTAGGGGGAGAAGCTGAGTAATCTTCTTATGTGTAGTCAAAAGCGTCAATATATTCTCAAGTGAGTCCCCAAGGGGTGTAAATGTTCTTCTGCGCCTGCCCTCTCCAGCTTTCTAAAATGAAGGACTTGGAGGATTTGCAGATGATTGGAACATGGAGTAATTGTTTTGTTTCTAAATGGGCAGGTTTTGACTGCCTCGCCGAGCTTGACCTTGAAGTATTAAGGATACATCTTCTTCCTTTTTCTTGTGGGCCCTCCAAGGGTTACTCCCATAATTTCATGTCTGGATGTGCTCAACTACTTCCTCTAGAGCAGTGAGGTCCTTAATTTTACCAGACTTCAACCTCATTGCAGCCATTTCACCAAGTTTGATTATTTCTGAGAATGGTTTTCCTATTCTCGCCAAGACCCTCTTATAATAGGGAGCTTCCTGTATGTCGATGAAAGTCATTACCATTTCAGTTTCTTTCATAAGCGGGCTACCCTGTGCTGCCATATGTCTCCACCCTTGGGCGTATTCTCGAAAAAAATCATTATTCTGCTTCTTTACTTTAGTCACCTGATATCGATCTGGTGCCATTTGTGACTGCAAACTATATTGATTCAAGAAGGTGTGGGCCAGTTCTTCCTAGCTGTGGATTTTGGAATTGTCAAGTCAGGCGTACCATGCCCTGGCTTCTCCAGTTAGACTTTTCTAGAATAGCTGCATTCTTAGTTTATCGTCTTTTGAGTAGGATCTGAGTTCTCCTATGTATACCTTCATATGGGTATAAGGGTTTCCTAACCCGCTATATTTTTTGAACTCTGGGACTTCAAATTTGTCAGGATATCGAGCCCCTGGGAATATGCAGAGGTCTGAATAGTTGACGCTCCAATATGTTCATGTCCCTTTTATCGACCGGATGGTTTCTTCCATTTGTTGGACCTTTTTCCTTATGTCCCCAGTTTCTCGGTCGTCCCTGAGATTGGTGATTTCGTGGGTTTTCTGGGTGTTTGCCTCATTGGATTGAGGTACAGGTATCTGTGTTTCCACCTTTTTTCTAGAACTTTGACTGCCTCCTTGCTTAGAGGATTCTGGTTGAGTCTGCGTTTTTGGACCCTGAGTATTTTCACACTGCGCCTTTAATTGGTTAGCCACCTCTGCCATCTATTTTCTAAGTTCCTCGAATTCCTCTCGAGATACAGGGACAAATTTTTGTGGGGGACTCTCAGCAGTGGATCGGAGTTGTGCCTTCCTCACTTGCAATCGGGTACGTGGACCAATCTTGCCCACAAAAGGATAAGTACTATTTTAGTCTTGATAAACACTAACGGTATGGATGCATGTCATGCAATGCGTTAGTTTTAGGTTTTTTAATATTTTCCTGCAAAACAAAGGTCAGTTGTTTTGATGACAAGATAGTATGAAATTTGATATTTGACAAGAATTGAAAGAGGTAAGGCATGAAGAGACTTCTCGTAGTGATGGGTTTATCAGAGGCTGGCCTATCTTAGGATTATTCTCATGAGATTTTCGGCATAAAGTTCCTCAAATCTTTGCAACCTACTCGATGGGATTGAATTCGATCTTTCGCTTGGTATGGATTTAAGTGGCATCTTTCCTGAGCCACGCGGGATTATACTCCCTTAAGTTCAGTAATCAATCACCGACGGTTTTTCCTCCTGGTGGAGGAATCACACAACATACATTCATCGCACCTTACCGTATGCCATATGATGACATTGTGTGAAGCACTAATATAAAGCATCATAACGAAAGCATTCATCACACATATATAACAAGCATCAGAAAGAAAGCATTCATCACACACATATAACATGCAGATAAATGAGAATTGAAAAGACTGAAATGCGACTTAAGCCCTCTAACGTCCCTAGTAGAGTCACCACCTGTCGATGCCGGGGAAACTTTCTGTTCCTAATTTGATTTCTACCCTGTCTTTTGCTATGTCAATTGATTGGTTTTGTTTAAAGGGTGAGATTTAGGAAAAGGACTGATGTAGACACTCGAGATTTTCCTTACCCCGATACTCATCCAGTAGAAGGGTAGAACCGTCAATCAACCCCAAATTTGATCCATAATATAGGTGCTCCAGTCAAATCCGATTCCAAATATCGGTAATCAAGTTCTGACAGTCAATCGGACCATCAATCAAGTTCTGACAGTCAATCGGACCATCAATCAAGTTCCGACAGTCAATCAGACCATCAATCAAGTTCCAACAGTCAATCGGACCATCAATCAAGTTCCGACAGTCAATCGGACCATCAATCAAGTTCTGACAGTCAATCGGACCATTAATTAAGCTCCGACAGTCAATCGGACCATTAATCAAGCTCCGACAGTCAATCGGATCATTAAGGTCATCCCTAGTCTCAACCCGGGAGGCACCAATTAGCCCCGACAGCAACCTGGAAGGTATCAATCAACCCCGGTCTCAACCCAGGAAATAAAATCAACCCCGGTCTCAACCAGGGAAATCAAATCAACCCCGGTCTTAACCAGAGGAGGTACCAATAAACACCAGTCTCAACTCGGGAAGTGCAGGTCATCCCCGGCCTCAACCCGGGATGTCAGGTTAACTTCAGACATCAGCCTAAAGCATTGCAACAACTCCATAGCAAAACCTGAAATGACCACGTCAGCCTCAGAGACAAGCCTAAGGTCAAAAGACTCGACTGGAATCCAAGTCTTGGAATCAGCTCCCGGAAGTCAACCAGCGACCATGCCGACACTACAGGCAGCCCCGAGAGGGGTACAACAGTTAATTTACCAACTTTCAACTGACTTGGTCAAACTCAAGCCAAATCGATGCCACCAAAGTCAGAATGAACACTAACGACGATCCCGAGTGGCAACAACGCAAGACAGTTCAACGGATAAACTGCGGGGAATCGAAGACCTGGTTATGAACCCGTCTTCCTGGACCCAATTTTTTTCCCCATGTCATTGCAATACTCTCAGCGAGAGCTTTCTAAAAAGGTATCGCATGCCTCAAACGGACGCTCTGATCAAAAGTTAGAAAGTTTCTGACCGGACATCGCAATGCTCGGAGTGCACGTACTTCGAGATGACCAAGCCGGGCACGCGTGACCCACCTTGCGTGGCCGCACCTCTACCTGCGATAGCCGCATGTAGAGGTGCAGCTCCCCCCATCTATAAATAGAGGGGAAACCCCCTCTCATTTGCATAAGCAAGGAGCGCAGCGAAGCCCTGCCCGATTGATTTTTTGACTTTTACACCTCTTCCAAACCTAAATATTTTCATTCCAACACATAGATATACCCATATACTACCACATATCAAAAATCCATTGGTAGATTTGGAAATTTAAGGCCTACGATTCGACAAAAACCCCGTAGTGCCGCCCATTGTAAGTATTTTTACGATTAACAAGTCAATACTACTATTTTGCACTGTTTTACACCTGCACATCAAGTTTTATCTTCTAAATATGCCCGGAACTTAGTTCCATGGCCATTTTCATCAAAAATTGATACATTTTTGTACATAAACTCCGTTTTCAACATTTCTACAACTCGGATTGACGATCTGTCAGCTCCAGTAGCTTCAATGCACTAGCACACACAGTTTTGGCAACTTCACCGGACTTGGTTGTCTTCCCAGTCCGGGTTTGGCCTTTTTCTATACACATTTAACTGCAAATGTACTAACATTTCAATTCTGTCAAGCCCGAATTTTAAATCCGAGGTAGTTTACCGCTTTTATATATATTTACGCATATCTAAGAGATTTTCACCATAACTGGTCTTCGTACCAGTATTGGTTGACTACATTTCTATCAATATATATATATATATATATATATGTATATATATTTCAATTCAGTCAGGGCACAGGCGTGAAACCCATCGCCCTTTTTACTATTTTTTCATACTTCGCCATACTGGGTGCTCTCCCAAGTCACTAGTTGACTATTTTTCTAAAATTTACATTTTAGTTCGGCCTGGATCATTCTGTGGCCTTTTTACTGCTTTTATATATATTTATGCATATATAAGCAGCCTTCATCATCACTGGTCATCTTTTCAGTCTTGGTTGACTACACTTTGTCAATATTTATACCTACATATATATTTCAATTCCAGTTCGGGCTTGCGAGTGAAAACCCATCGCCCTTTTACAGCTTTTGTATATACATACATATATATATATATATATATATATATTGCTTACTCAATTCCATTCAACTGCTGCATTTAACATTCATTTGTATATGAATTTGCACTGACATTTCTACGAGCGAACTAGATTTATCCAAATCTCGCCACTTCTAGCTTTCAACGATTCAAACAGGTCCCGACAGAACCTGGAAGCTATAATGGCTGAGATTTCTTTAAATCTAGTTATTTTTATAGTTTCAGCTTCAAAAGCAACCTCGCATCCCTTAGATCGCTATCTAGTGGGAACGAGACGCTTCTGCCATGCGGACCGGGATTTACTGAATGAATCCCTGGTTCTGGCTATCTTGTGATATTTATCTGTTTCTGTACAAATTTGAACTGTGCAGGTTTTCCAGCTATTCATATGTGAGCCTAGGAATCATGGGATTAATGATCAAACTGATCAGAATCTGATTCCCACGATGGACAAACTCCAATTTACAGATGTACCCTGTCAGTTTTTTCTATAAAATGTACATGCACCGACCTTAAAACGGTTATTCGAATTTAAGGTCTAAACATAGTGAAAATATTGATTATCATGTCAGCGTCCCTCCGATGGTTTTCATACCTATGAGGAGACCGACACTTTATATTTCTGTGGTCGAGGATGCTTCGCAGCCCGACAAATCACCATTTGCATGCAGCCTTAAGGCTAAAAAAGATAAAATTGAGAGTAGCGATATGCTTCAATTTCTATGTCAGCGTAAGGGTTTGATAAAATCAGCTTTCAAAATATCACTGTCAATTCAATTTAAAAGCTTTTGCAAATCAAATTAAATGATTCTTTTTACAAATCAAATCAAACCATTCGTATATAGGCTCAGTGAAGCCTGTCAAAGCTTTCAATCAATCAAAAGGCCCAATTTTTAGAATAACATTCACTCACGCATTCCAGTTTTAAGGGAGATATTGAAAAGATTGCGGTACCGTGTTTACACGGGAGTCGTGGGGTGCCTAACACCTTCCCCGCACTTAACCAAGCCCCCGAACTCAAAACTCCAATTTCAAAGATCAAGTTTCGACAATGTCCAGTAATTGGGCCTCTTTTCAAATCAAATTCGGTTAAGTTGGTACAACCATTTTCAAAACTACCAACTGGCGACTCTATTTAAATCAAATCAAATCATCGACATATACACATGTTGGCCTCTTTCCTAAAAACCCTTCAAAACCTTTTTTGCAATAAAAAGAATAAAGGGTAGAGATAACTTAGGAAGATCGATTTGAGGAAAATCGGATTATGTACCGACCCACGGTATTTCTTAAATTTTCCAACGTCGACAGGTGGCGACTCTGCTGGGGACAGTAGAGGGATTAAACCGCTTTCAATCTTTTCAAACATTTCCCTTTTAAAACTATTGAATGCGTGAAATCTTGCGTTGCCACAGTCAATGGATGTGTGAATGCTGCGTCTTTCATTGAATGTATGAATGCTATGCCTTTACATTGAATGAATGAGAATGAATGCTTTAGTGCTTCGCACCCATATTAGTGTTTCGCACGAACTGTCATTGCATGCATAAGCGGTAAGGCTGATGTATGTGAATGTATATTGTGAGTCCCTCCACCAGGAGGATAACCCGGTCAGTGATAAGTAAGGACTCTGGGGACGACTAAGTCTCCGGGGCTGCCTCCTAAAAATGCACCACCCATATTCGCTCCAGTTGAACTATCGGATTAACTTCCTTTCTAGTAGACTGCGATGATCTTCATATCAAAACAAAAGTCGTGAGAGTAACCTAGGATAAGTCAGCTTCTGATCAACCAAATTCGACGGAATGCTTCTTCATGCCTTCCTCTTTCAATTCCATGTCAAGTCTCCAATTGGTGAGGAACACAATGTAAATGACAATAATGAAAGATTTACTTTCCTGTCAAAATATCCTGTCATCCAGCCATTAAAACAACTAACCTCGGTTTTGCAGGATAAACTTAAAAAACACACATCATAAATGCATCCAATCATTACCTACCACTGGGAACTGACACGCATACATTTTGGTGTAGGTAAGGAAAAATTGGTCCTATCACTAGACAAAGGCCAAAAAAGCACCCAGTCCATCTACGGACATGGCTTCAAGTGCTCCACCGGAATCCACCCCTGTGTCTAGGGAAGAATTTGAAGGATTGAAAAATCAGATAGCTGAGCTAGCCGGTTTCCTTCGAGAGCAAAGCAAGGCCTTCAAAGAGAAACAATCTCAAACTCATCCAGAACCAGGAGCATCTGGTAGTGGTGCTGGCGGTCAAGATACAGAAAAGGCCGAAACTCAGATCCCTGGACCCCAGAACTAGGATACAATCAACAAAACTCCAGAAATCACCATCCTAAGCAAAGAACAGGAAGCTGGTGACATTCTCAAGAAAATGCAACAAATGGAAGAAACTCTCTGGTCTATTAAAGGGACTGGGGCATTTGGCAGTGTAAATTATTCCGACCTCTGTATATTTCTCGGGGCTCGTTATCCTGAGAAATTTAGAACCCCTGAGTTTGAGAAATATGATGGGTTGGGAGATCCATACACACACCTGAAAGTTTTCATTAGAGAACTCGGATCCTATGTTGAGGACGAGAAACTTCGAATGCAGCTATTTTAGAAGAGTTTAACTGGAGAAGCCAGAGCCTGGTATGCCCGTCTGGACAACTCCAAAATCCACAGTTGGGAAGAATTGGCCCATGCCTTCCTCAGCCAGTACATTTTCCAATCTCAGCTAGCTCAAGACAGATATCAAATAACCAAAATCAAGAAAAAGAACACTAAATCATTCAGAGAATATACCCAGCGATGGAGACGGGTCGCAGCATAAGTCACCCCAGCCATGACTGAATCTGAAATAGTCATGACTTTCATCGATATTCAAGAAGCTCTTTACTATGAAAGGGTCTAGCAGGCATAGGAAAACCTTTCTCTGAAATGATTAAACACTGCGAAATGGCCGAAATGCAAGTCTGGGAAAATAAAAGACCTAACGGCACTCGAAGCTGTTGCTGAGAATATCCAATCCAGAAATTACAGGATTATCCCCGGAGGGTCCACAAAAAGAAAGATGAAGAAGTTTCCTTAGTGTTACGAGGACAAAATTCAAGCGGTAATTCAAACAATACACCCATTCAAAGGAGGAACTATACCCCTTTCCAAGCTGCAACACAGCCTTCAAATCCTTCATTCCAAAAAAACATGGAGGTCAGACGCAGAAGGACTTTCACCCCACTAGGGGATTCACTCGAGAACGTCTTCAAACTTCTGACAGCTCAGAAGAAGATTGGCCAACTCCTTCCGCCAACTAACACTAATTCAAGGAACTTCGACCCTAACAAGAAGTGTTCTTATCATTCCGGATCACCGGGTCATGACACCAAAGATTGTTGGTCCCTCTAGCATAAAATCCAAGATTTAATTGATAATGGAGAAATTATGGTCACGAAGCCCGATCAACCGCATGTCCAAGATAACCTTCTCCCACAGCACAAGGAGGAGAGTGTCAACATGATCAACACTTCAAGTGGAGAAGGATCCAAGTACCTCCGCTATGTTGAAGAATCAACTCAATCCAACAACATCAGCCCAATGAGTTGGGAAGATTTTGTAAAGTAATTCCTGATAGAGCAAGAAATAAAGTCTATCAAGGAATAAATTGAGAAATTGGCTGAACTGGTCGTCTACCAACATCAACTCACCAGAAAGATGTTGAAGCAAATCCATCAATCTATTGGCATCCACTCTCCTCCAGCGGAAGTCAATTCCAATCAAGATAATAGCCGGACTTTCGAGCTTACACCCTAGACTGACATGGGGATCGAAGAAGCAAGTGTCCAAGCAGGTAGGAAGTTCCTATTTCAAAGGAATTTCACCAATTTGAACCAGTCAATGGAAGAAATCCTGCAAATGATGATCAAAGAGGGAATAGTTGCAGACTTGCTACCTCCGCTGAACCCTCAATCCAGAAAATTCAAACCTGACCAAATATGTCAGTACCATTCCAACTCTCCTGGCCATGATACAGAAGAATGCTGGGCACTTCGTCACCTAATTCAAGACCTGATTGAGAAAGGTGACCAAATCAGAGGAGATCAAATCCTCGACATGACAGATAAAGATAGCCTCTAGATCCCCGATGCATGGCATCAGGACACAGTGGCTGTCATATCCTGCGATAAGGAATCAATCATCACACCATTGGTACTGACAGGTAAAGGGGTCCAAGATAAATAAAATCCCGTGAAGGTGGCTGCACCTCATCCTCTAATTTTGCCCTTTAGGCCTCAGTACCCGATTACCAGTCTGAAGAAGGTCCTATGGAACTACGGGGACATTGAAAGCTCTATTTCAAACAACATTTCTGTCATGTCAAAGGATAATCCATTGTGCCTGCCTCAGCGGGTGATTAAATCGATTACCAAAGCAAAAGAAAGGGTGGCTGAAGAAAAGATAAAAAAGTTCCTCAAAAAGATGGGACACAATAAAATCAAGATAGTGCAAAGCTTGAAAGACGCACCCAAGCAAATATCCATCCTGGACTTGGTCCTATCATCAGAGGATCACCGTAACATCCTAGTGAAGGTACTAGAAAAAGCCCATCTGCCACAGACGGTAGACACAGAGAAATTTTGTCACGCGATAGAACACATTTTCAACAACAATGTGATTTCCTTCACAGACGATGATATCCCAGCTGAGGGAAGGGGCCACCATAAGTCCCTGCATATAGCCGTTATATCCTCCGGATACGTGATCGGGGGAGTGATTATTGATGGAGGATCTTCCCTCAACATTTGTCCATACGACACGTTGGAAAGGATGAAGATCAATCCAAACTTGATCAAAGCCAGTCACATGGTTATCCGGGCTTTCGATGGATCTCGCCGCCAGGCTATGGGGGAAATCGATCTTCCTTTAGAAATTGGTCCACACACCTTCTACGTATCTTTTCAGGTCCTCAACATAGCCACCGGATACAACTTGTTGTTGGGAAGGCCATGGATCCATATGGCCAGGGCTGTTCCATCCACCTCCATCAGCAACTCAAGTATATTATAAACGATAGCCTCATCATAGTGAATGCTGAACCGGAATACCCTACCCATATCCATAGGGACATGCCAGTGATTAGCCTGGACGCCGGGGTTGAGCCTCCAAGTTTTCAAGCTCTCGAGGTGAGCGATATTCAATATTTACCGATTGGGGCACCAGCCCTGAAGCCTAAAATTTCCACTGAAGTAATGACCGTAGGCCAATAAATGGTAGCTGCGGGTTTCCATCCTGGAAAAGGGTTAGGAAAAAAGAAGCACGGTATTAACATGCCAATCCAAATCCCAAGTCAGATGGGAAGAGCAGGATTGGGATATTCATCCGGGTCAAACCACAGGAATCCGCACAAACATCCTAAGGCTCAAGCCTCCACGATTCTGCTCCCAAACCTCACAAATGATGGATGGGTGAAACCTACGAGAAAGATCCCTACAGGGGCATCATCCATGCTATTTCCTTCAATCATACCTGTCCATGAAAGGAAAGCCCTCAAGCCTGAGGCAGATAGCAAAAAGGGAAAAGAAAAGATCCTGTACAGAGGACAAGACCCATTCGCTAATATGAAAGTCATTATCAACTACGAAGGGATGAATGATGAACTCCCAGATAGTGACAACGAAGATCGTGCTCACTTTCCTGGTAGAAAACAGAGGAATAATCCCCAAAAAAGCCTCAGCCATATCCTAAAGGATGTCTGTAAGAACCCGAATTTTCAAGAAATTATTAAAATGAGAATTTAATAAATAAAATTCCTAAGGCATGTATTGGGTTCAAATATGTATGTGTGTTATGAGGTAGGAAGTATTTTGTTACATAGGGTAATATGAACTATGTAATATGTGATTTTTATGATTTATAAATATATCATTAATATATATTTGTTATTTATTGTAGAGATGAATTAGCAAGAAGATGGATAAGATTTATCTATCGGTATTAAATAATTTATATAAGTATTTATCATGGTAAGATTGGTGACATTAAATATCTTTGATAATCACCATTTTCTGGAGTATATGTACGTTGTTGAAGAGAGAGAATAGGACCAATATATCTTTAGATAAACATTGGTTAGTGAATGTTGATTTAATATACCGCGAGAAGTGAAGATTAATTGAATATACATATGTGTTATATATATATATATATATATATATATATATCTTGATTATATGGAAGTAATTTGATATATATATATATATATATATATATATGAGAACCTTATAGGGGAATAGAGTTTGAACTTATAGTTTAAACTTTGAATCATTGAAGGAGGTAATAAAAGATGTTGGTTAATCGATGTAGCAAGATAGCACATTAAAAAGCATGTTCAAGTATCTAAGAATTGAGATTATGGTTCTGCTATAGCAGAACTTGTCTGCCTATGAACTTGAGGTTGCACAGCTGCGCCACTTCCAAGCCTTATACTAGCGCAGCTGCACTGGTCTGTAGAAAATTCTGAGAGTTGTGTAATCAGAACTTGAGGATATGTATATTAGTAATTAAAATGTTGTCATAATTGACACTTAAATTGTCCATGAATAGATTAAGTTAGCAAAACATGACTTGAATAAGAGTTAATTAATTAACCCAGAATAAATATTGGTTAATTAAGTGATATTATGTAATATTATATTATAAAGCTTTGTGTGGCAGTGGCATGATAGTAAATAAATGAAAAAGTGTTAATTCACTTACATAAGACGGTAATTTAATATATGTGTTTTACATAAGAAGATGAAAGGAATATGTTAATCTAATATTGTAATTACATTACATAATATTGTAATATATAAAAGATAAGTGATTAATAAATGAAGAGAACCAATATAGTTATAAGTAATTATTGGTTAGAGATTGATGCATTAAGTTAATATTTTATGTGGTGGTTAAAGAAAATTGTTGAGGAACAATTTATGGAAGAAATAAAATTGAAGAATTATATTATATGAATTAGTGTAGTACATACTAATTATTGTAATGGAATGGCTATTTGGATAAAGATGTTATGAGTATAAGTTCATAGTATATAATCATTTAAGGTAATTAAATATTAAGGTAAAGTGTGACACCTAAGCTTTACATTAAATGAATATTGAATAAAGTGAAAATGGGGAAAAAGCTAAACGAGGCCTAGACCCCTGATATTTTATTGTTGAGATTATAAGCTTGAGCTATATAACTCCGGTAAGTGAGATAAATGAGCCTTGTGTGGCCTAAATATTAAAGTTAAACCAGACTGAAGGTTTAACTAGAATTATTAAAAAGAGAATTAATAGTAAAGGAATAAATGATTGATATTAATTAATCATTTTAGTACTTATGTGGGAATAAAATAATAAGTGTGATGGAAAATAATGAGTTGAGAGTACCCAACTGAAGTATAGTTAGTCCAATCATAATATTATTAGAACTAACCCATATGTGTATGGGTTATATGATTATGTGTATATGTACCCCTAACTTATCACAAGGTGATAATAATACCACCATAATGTTGCACTTGGTAAGCAAGAAGGAAATAAACCTAAGTGTTTTAGCAACCATTTTGCTACTGCAAACCAAAACAAGCTACTTGTCCCATTATAAGTGACCCAACAGTGCATAACAGTAAGCCTACTTCTTCATTACGTGAACTCAAGCTTGCAATGATGGCTAGATAGCTGATAATCATGGCTAATGGAATGGGGGAAGAGGGAGTAGGTGACCAGCTCCTTAATACCCGATGGCTTTTTCTTCTTCCCCTTGGATTAATTCATTGTGCAAAACTATTAACTGAGTACTAAATTTGCTATAAATAGAGACTCCTCCTCCTTATCCCTGTTTGTTGAAGTTGTCTGAGTTTTGCTATAGAAAGTTAATAGAATTGGAGAGTGTGTGTGGATAATCAGAATTGTGAAGAGCTATAGTTAGCAAATTCAAGCAATTAAGAGGTAATGTTACTGACATTAATGCTCTTGAGTTCTAAGTTTGAAATTCCTTTGTAATGTTAAGAAAACAGTTGCTTTTGAGTTAAAAATTGGTGACTAAGGATTGTTGTAATCCATAAATTATTGTTAAGTATTGATAATGCAGTTAAATACGAAAACAACCAAAGTTAAACGAACCAATTTCGTTTAAAAATGAATCTATAGTTGTGAAATTAACTAAACTTGTCAAAACCTAAAAATATAGTATGAACATGAGTTTTGGATTATTATTTGGGTTAGTTAATGTTTATGTTAATTATTGATTCTTTGGTATGTTGTAGTTTTATGAGTTACGAATCCATAGAATCAAAAACGTAATGAATTGGATGTGTATAACTCGCGTTATGATGATCGGAAGGAGAAATGGTCTGAAAATTCACGAAGAACCAAGTCTAGAACCTCCTTCTGCCTCTTGTGGCGTAGCTGCGCTGCCCCTAAGGACATTTTGGGAGAAGCTGGGCCGGGCATGGTCAGGCAAAAAAAAAACAAACAAACACTGTTTTGACCTGATGTAGTAAATTAGGCATAACTTCTTCATACAAACTCCGATTGAGGTGGTTCAAGATGATTCGGAAAGATAACGAGTAGACCTACAACTTTTATTCTTCAAGTGTTTCGATTTGAAGTCGTTTAGAGGGGTAAAAATGTCCATCTTTGTTACTGCTACGTATTTGGAAGCAATCAGAGGGCGTCAGACATGCACTTACGCAATTGTAGTGCTCCCGACGATAAAATACGTTATTCTAAGTGATAAAACATAAATATGCATAATAATAGACATAACATATAGTTAAGGTTACCTTAATTATAATGGATTTCGTTAACAATATTTAGTATGAGCTTTGAAAAGAAACTTGAGTTTTGAAAGCAAACCTTGACGAAACTTGTGTACTTTATTTTCTGACCTTGATAAGCATGCATGCGAAGTCTAACTATGCATGACATAAGGTTTGAAGTTGTTTCATATGCGTTAGATTGCTTGGACTTGGTTTAAAATGATTTAAAAGGCAAACTCAGAGATTTTTGCAAACTAAGTTTTTATAAACATGGAGTGGTTATATTTTAACCTTGTAAACATATGTAGAAACATGTTCAAATGAGTATGACATGTAATTAGAAGTGGCCTTATATGATTAGTTTGGTATGACATGGATTTGGAGAAATAAAGCTTAGACGTTTTGAAACCAATATTCATGAGCATTGTGTTGCCTACCCTCTAAACTTGTAGGATGGCATGCTAGTATCCTTTAGGTCACTAAACATGGTTTACATGTGCTCTCATCTAGTTAGACACCACATAAGTCGTTCAAGTATGAATTGTAATGAGTTCTCAAAATGATGAACTATACTAACTATGATTAAATGAGTTGATTAAATGCAAGCATACGCAGTATAGGTGTCTAACAACCTTACATGATGAAATGGTTAATGTAGTTCATTCCTTATGCATGAACCTACTTAGCCTTGTGGGAAATTTTCAAATAAATCTTTAAAGTGTGAAAATAACTTAAAGTAAAAAAACAAGAGACACCCAACTTGGGCAAAGACCTCTTAACATGTGGATAAGTTATGTGTTAACAGTCATGCATGCTAAGAACTCAGATGAAACCAGAAAATGAATATTCAACTTTGGCCCGGCCAGGGGACGGCGCAGCTGCTCCCATCCCAAGCCAAATTGCAGCGCAGCTGCGCCGCAGGGCAGTGATGCCTGATTATTTTAACTCTGATCTAGACCTTAAAGTATATGTGTATGAATGTCTTAAGTTATAATACTTGACGTGATTGATGTTTTAAGTATATGAGCATGTAATGGTTATATAAAACCCGGAGTTGTAAGTTTTATTAAGATTTGCAAAATGCAAATCATGCATCTATGAGTTTTAAATATGTGTCGAACACATAGCGAGTCAAGTATGTGACAAAGGTTTATGAATGTTGATATTAAGCATGTGTAGCTAAGGTATACAATATATACATAGCTATTCTAAGAGTTTACTAAGAAAACGAAGGGAAGGTTTTAAAAACCAAGATAGAGAGCAATGTAACATTGTTATTACATTGAGAATATAGAGAAATGTATGACTGATGGGTATGAATCCATGATTATACAATTGTATAGGAATACACGAAGTGGAGATAGCTATAAGTAGTTAAATCATAGTTGATAAACTATGAGCCAGGCAAGTCTTTCAGTTCCTATTTGATATATGAATTCTATAACTGTTAATTGAGTTATATTATGTTATGAGAATGTTGATGTATATATGTGAAATGTATATGAGATATGTATGAGATTGAAAGTTGATCTTTGATAATATACTTGTGAAGTGAATCTCTATGCCTGTTATGTGAGAAGTAACATGCGTAAGAAATATTAATTGATTATGGATGCATGAACTGAGTATGATATTATATGTTATGTGATGCATGAAAACTGTTAGAATTGCTAAGCTGTCGAGCTCACTCTTGCAAATAACCATTTTTGCAGGTTAAGGACTTACGATTAAAGTATTATGCCACATGATTGATAGAGTTCCGTAGTTTCGTAAGGAGATCGACGTAGTTATCTAATGATATGATCTTAAACAATGTTTAAGTTTTATACGATGTACTTGATAGTTGCTTATGATGTATAACACTAGTCGTGTTGAAAATTTGTACTATGTGATACATAGAAGACATCGTATTAAGATTTAAGCATTTATACAATAACTCAAATAGAATAAATCATATCATATAGTTGATTCAGGGATATGTGATTGATTCACGATTATGAATTCAATGAAAGATTTTATTCAAGGATACAGAAAAGTTTAAATTATTCCGTATTTTCATAACATCAAATATGATGTAAGACAGGAATGGTAAATGGCCATGATCGAAACTCATTAAAGTTCGGGGCCATTATACAGATCCTGGGAATGGAAAGAAATTATATTCTAGATTGTAATAATCAAAGTTATATTCATTAAGTTATGAATAAAAGTTGTAAATATTCGACTGGTTGTACCGTGACTGGACCAGATCCGAGGTAATATTAGGGACCCGAAATTGGGGGCGTCACAATATCTCAGTTGTCATTCAAGATGAGATAGACGAGCAAACCTCCAACATCCTCCCTATTCATGAAGATCTAACCCTAGATAATTGGAGCAGTGTCCCTTGCCTCAGTCGAAAAGGGTAAAGGGGCAGACAGTCAATCTGCCCTTAATCATGCTTTCATTTACTGCTTACTTTTGATTGCACAACTGGAGCAGTCACTTTTATCATGCTTTACAAATGCTATGTGTATTTAAGCAGTTGTGTATATGAATGAAAATATTTTTGTTTTCAGGACCCAAGCATTGGATGTGTGTGTCTCTGCTGATGAGATGCCAACTTGTCAACATAACTCCAACTATGATGCAAGACTGAGCTTCAACTTGACGGATCTTGATCAAGAGGAGGAAGATGACTATGAGGTGCCAGAGGAGATCAAGGAATGGGTCGAAGACAAACCCAAACCAAACCTCCACCATCAACATAGGAACCGCCAAAACCATCATAGAAATCCAAATAGGTTTAGACCTCACATCGGATCAAAAAGTTTACCTGATCGCGCTCCTAACACAGTACCAGGATGTATTTGCATGGTCGCATGAAGACATGAGCGGTCTATCCACAGACATTATCATCCATCAAATGCCCATCAAAGAAGGGTTCAAACTAGTCAAACAAAAGCTCAGACGATTGAAACCTGATTGGAGTCTCAAAGTCAAAGAAGAAATCGTTAAGCAATTCAAAGTCGGGATCATCATGGTATCAACATATCCCGAATGGCTATCAAACATAGTCCCCGTACCTAAACCCGGAGGGAAGGTACGAGTCTGCGTGGATTACAGGGACCTAAACAAAGCCTGCCTCAAGGACAATTTCCCGGTACCTTTTATCCACATCCTGATTGATAATACTGCGCAGTACTGCATATATTCCTTTGTAGACTGCTTTACTGGTTACAATCAAATCATGGTTGCTGAAGGAGACCGGGAGAAAATAGCTTTTATCACTCCCTGGGGAACTTTTTGCTACCGATGACTATCCTTCGGCCTCATCAATGCCGGAGAAACGTATCAGCGAGCCATGATGGCCTTCTTTCATGATATGATGCACAAAGAAATAGAAGTCTACGTTGACGACATCATCATCAAATCCCGGAGGGAGGATAATCACATAGACCATCTCAGGAAGCTATTCAACAGGTTGTGTAAGTACAACCTCAAGCTAAATCCCGCCAAATGCGCTTTTGGCATCAAGGCAGGCAAACTGCTAGGATTCATGGTGAGCAATCGGGGCATTGAGTTAGACCCTTCCAAGATCAAAGCCATTTCTGAAATGCCCATGCCTCGTACAGAGAAGGAGATATGAGGATTCCTAGGAAGGATCAACTTCATAAGTCGATTCATTTCACAGCTCACAACAACCTGTGAGCTCATCTTCAAGCTGTTAAGGAAGAATTCCTCCATCAAATGGAATGAGGATTGTCAACAAGCCTTCCTTGCCATCAAAAAGCAGCTTGTCGAAGCACCTGTTTTGGTACCTCCAAGGGATGGAGTCCCCTTATTCATATACTTGTCCGTCAATGCCAATGCCATGGGATGTATGTTAGGACAGAAGGATTATAGTAGCAAAGAAAGAGCTATCTACTACATCAACAAAAGATTCAGCAGTGGGGAACAAAAATATACCCTGATCGAGAAGACATGCTGTGCATTAGCATGGGCCGCCATGAGGTTGCAACACTACTTGCATGGGCACACGACGTATCTCATATCCCGCATGGATCCACTCAAATACGTCTTCAACAAACCAATGTTAAATTATCGGCTGTCTAAATGGCAGTTGATTCTACAGCAGTTCGACATTGTCTACGTGACTCAGAAGTCTATCAAAGGCCAAGGCATTGCAGATCAATTAGCAAATGCACCTTCAAGAGGGTTTGAGCCCCTGGAGAAATATTTCCCAAATGATGGGATCATGACAATTCAACAACTCCAGTCAGGGATTACAGTCCAACCATGGAAAATATATTTTGACGGAGCGGTAAACATGAAAGGTTCCGGAGTTGGGACAGTCCTTATCTCTGGTACAGGTGATCAATATCCTGTGGCTACCAAACTTCAATTTGGCAACACCAACAACATGGCCGAGTACGAAGGCTGTATACTAGGGTTGAAACTAGCCCAATCCATGGGTATCAAACACTTATTGGTCTTTAGAGATTTTGAGTTGGTCATCAAACAAACCACCGGCAAGTATCTTATAAAAGAACTGCATCTGCTGCCATATCATTGGCAGGTTCTCAAAATGTCCCAAGAGTTCGAAGCAATAACCTTCGTCCACATTCCTTGGGGTCAAAATAACTTTGTCGATGCACTGGAAATGTTGGCTTAAATAATTCTCATATCCAACAGGAACGGGTTTCCCAACATCCAGTTCACAAATCAAAAAGCCCCAACATAGGGGAATTACATTGGAGAAGTATCAGACGAAATACCTCCTGTCAAGCAACCTTGGTTTCAAGACATCAAGGAATATCTCCGTGATGGATCTATACCCGCTAGTGCAAGTCAATCAGAGCGGAAATGGATTCTCAGAATGGCCATGAAGTTCTATCTAAGTTGAGATGCACTCTACAAAAGGGATGCTGGAATAGACCTATTAAGATGCCTCGACAAGGAGCAAGCCCAAAGACTAATGGATGAAGTCCATGGAGGAGTCTGTGGTCCACACATGAGCGGCCTTCTGCTAGCCAAGAAGATAATCAGAACAAGACATTACTGGATCTCGCTCAAAGCTGATTGTGATGATCACGTCAAGAGATGCTTTCAATGCCAAACACATGGAAATGCCATCCATGCTCCTCCAAATGAGCTACACAATATGAGTGCACCATGGCCTTTTTTTATGTGGGGAATGGACGTGATAGGTCCAGTCAAACCCAAAGCCAGCAACGGTCATCGATTCATCTTCACCATGATCGACTACTTCACCAAATGGATTGAAGTAGCCTCGTTTCCTAAAGTCACAAAAGTGGTCATCATCAGTTTCATCAGAAACAATGTCGTCTGTCGATATGGACAACCGGAGGTGATCGTATCAGACAACGCCAAAAACCTAAACAATCAAATGATGGTAGAACTGTGTGCTAAGTTCCACATCAAGAATCTCAACTCCGTCATCTATTGTCCCAAGATGAACGGTGCTGTCGAAGCGGCCAACAAAAACATCAAGAAGATCATGTAGAAATTGTCTGCCAATCACAAAGATTGGCCTGACCTGCTACCTCTCACCCTGTTAGCCTACATGACGTAAATGCGCACCTCTACTGGGGCTACCCCCTATTCACTGGTCTATGACATGGAAGCAGTCCTCCCAATAGAAGTAGAGATGGAGTCTTTACGAGTGTTAATAGATGCTCAAATGGACGAAGATCAATGGTTACAAGACCGATATCATCAACTGTCCCTGATAGACGAAAAGAGGGCCACAACCATTTTCCACGGATGGTTATACCAGCAAAGGATCGCCAGGTCCTACAACAAGAAAGTCCGAGTCCGGTAATTCAAAGAAAATGATTTGGTACTAAAGAAAATCCTGGCTAATCAGGATGAAGCCAAAGGAAAATTTACCCCAAACTGGGAAGGCCCTTTCATTGTCAAAGAAGTGCTGACAGGGGGAGCCATCAGGCTACAAGAAATGTACGAGAACGAATTTCCCCAACTCATTAATTCAGACACCGTGAAAAAATATTACATCTAAAGCACATGCATACCCGCATCTGGGTTTTATAAATCGAATCAGGTTCGGCTTTTCACTAGAAAACCATAAACTACGAATGACCTGATCTCCCTCAACCAGGGAGTACGTAGGCAACCATCTATGGTGCAGTCAAACCAAGCAAAAATCCAAAAAACTTGCAAATCCCAGCATCAAATTCCAAAGCTCATCGAACCAAATTCAAACCCCAGATAAACTCTTTGCTAACCTCTTCAATTAAACAACCTAGAACTACGCATGACCTGATCTCCCTCAACCCGGGAGTACGTAAGCAGCCCTCTATGGCACGGTTTGACCTTTAAGAAAAAATAAAAAAATGGAAGACCAGTTCCAAGACACAGAAGATAAATAAAAGCTAAATGCTGTCAAGCTGTCTAGTTACCAGATCCATTTGAGGAACTCCCTTGACACCTCAACTGTCAGTACATCAAGGAGAAGCTCAACATGCATCAATAACTGCGAGTCATGACGGAAGTGGTAATCACTCAGTGATGACAATACATATCTAATTAGGGAAGTATCTCAAAAATATATTTCTCTGATATATAAACTGCTTTATATACATAGTGCCCTGTACATGATAAAATTGGCTGAGCTAGTCTGTGTAGGAGAAATAAAGCTAGTCTATGGACCCAAGGACAAGCAAGTCAGCAATGCCAACATGTCATCTCACTCTAAAGATGGAGGAACATCTGTAAGAGTAGTCCACTCAGCCTCCATACGGCTCAAAACATCCACAGTCATCTGCAAGGTGGCACTGTGGTCATCAATTTAAGCGCTCATCTCGATAACCAAACCATGGGTATAAGATCAGAGAGCAGTACTATCAGCAATATGGAAATCACGGGAAGCTATAGCCTCATCCCTCTCTGCAAAAGCTGCATCCTGAGATATCAAAGTCTCCTCAATCTCAACATATGCTGCATCTCTGGCTGAGCGAACCTCGTCTCGCTCCATAATGGCGGTACCCAAAGCAGAGCGAAGCTCCTTCCTCTCAATTAATCCAGAATCTAAAGCGGTCCTGAGACCATCCTTTCAGCAAAAGCTAAATCCCTGCTAGACAGGGCAACCAACATCTGCACTCTAGCTGAATCTCTCTCAAAGGTTATCCTGAATAGAGAATCTGACAAAGCTGGATCTGTCCCTGTGGGAATAACCGGGGGATCACTAATCAAAGCTATTGCCAAATCTGCAAACAGCTCATCCTCAGTAGGAGAATCGGGATCCTCCATGGGCTCCTCCTCGTCAGAATCCGCAAACGGAGATAAATGAAGCTCTACTACTGCGACTGCGATCTCTGCCTCTAACTATGCTGAATATTCCGGAGAACAACCCGGATGTCTACTGGAGAACTCAGCCCTCTCCCTGTGAGTCCAACACTCATAGCCTCTAACCAAGTCGGCCAGTGACATAGATGAAGCAGACATCCTCTGATCTGCAGAATCCTCAAAATGGTGCATACTCTGCCACTGATCAAACTGCTCCATAACTGCCAAGGGATGATAAGTAGTCACACCCCTCAATCCTGCCAAAGGCAAATAATCCATACCAGATGCATGAGTAATGAAGCTGAACGGGGTCGCCATCCCTGAGCATAACAAAACTACGAACGGATGCTCAATATCCGATAAAAATGCTAACCAGGACTTTGAGTCGACGCAATCAGGTGGACAGAAGGAGTAATCTGAGGATATCTCGTGGCTAAAACAATAGGCACGAGGTCTAAATGATCCAATCGGTCATATAAGTGACATCAACCACATATACAGCACGACTGAGCTACCCTGAAAAAACCCCGCTGGATGGGTACTGCAATAGGTGAGCGACCTCAGAGTCTCAACCATGATCATAGGGATAATGGTACTCCCCTGCCTAAGGGCTTTGACTACGACAACCAATCCCACATCAAGGTGATCTAAACGCAATGGCATGTAAACATACGCCACAATGCACATCAGCAACATGTCTATCCTGGCTGTTTGCCACTCCTCTGCAAAAATGACGAAATCCCTGACGTGACGGTCGTAGCTATCATGCTCACCATAGCGCTCTATCAAGAAGTCAAGGGAGATCACATGCCCTGAAATGATCTCATCCATGACTATGCTCTGCCGAAGACCGGACAGCCGAGTAAATGGTCTCCGTATATCACTTATAGTCGTTCGAGAACATGGCGACTCAAAATCCAAGCCAGTAAATCTCTGGTACTCCTCCAGAGTAGGTGAAAGCTCACACCGCCCAATGCAAAATACCTGTCTCTCTGGTACCCATAAGGGTAGGACGCCATCAATGAAGCCGTCTGGAACCCTGAAATCTACAAGGGCCATCGAATGCCCCAACATCTGGTTAACTGTCCCCCTAGCTGAAAAGGGCAGACTATCATACCATGGCCGCAATGATGCCGCCACCTCTGACAGTAGCAAATGCTCTATACGGCTAACTGCAAACGTCATCATCTGTAGCACCGTATCACAAGACCATTCAGAAGTCAAGTCAAATCGCAGCTGGCTGAATGCATACACATGATACATGCATGATGACAATGATATAAACATGATGCAGTAGATAAAGATGACAGAAATATCTATAAAAAGCTATCTACTGCATACATCATCCCTATATCCTGGTACAAAGTGAAAGGAAGAATACAGGGAAATGGGGCACCACCACCCAGCTAATACAGTGGTCTATCAAAATGATGGCACAGACATCGAATATCTAAAATAATGGCTGACCAAAAATATAGCTGCCATAGCTATCACAAGAAGTCAAAGACCTCGGTATCAAACCGATCAACCTGCTCCAGATCCTCTATCTGCACAAAGCTGCTGGGATCAGGTATATCTGGGCGGTATAAGGGAGGATCTACCCCTATATAACTGCTACTGATTGGACCTAAAGAGGGGCTTGCTTCAGAGCTGTATGGGTCAAATGAAGATGCGTCTGATGGATCTCGGTCAAGGTGCCTGATAAAGAAATGAGCCTGGTCCAACTCCCTAGTCAGATGTGATATCTGGTCTGCACGAGTAGGCTTTCTAATACAAGTTATCTAGTCTATCATCATCACGGACCCCGGCACTATGTCTGCCATAAAATGGGTGGCACGAGTCTGAGCCTCGATAGTGCGAGGACTCCACCAACTGTAAAAGGTTGCCTGGCTGTATGGGCCCTCTGATAGATCAAAGCCGTCTATACCCTCCAAAGGGATGTCTGTCAAAGGCAAGGACAATGGCCAGTGATGCCAACCAAGAGAAGCAATGGGAATGCGGATCTCCCCTGGGATGCTCTAAATGGCATGCTCTCCAAGATAGAGCTCCCAGCCTCCCTTCGTCAATATAAGGACTCTGCAGGTCGATAAATCAAACTCCCAACCAGTGGGGAAACCTCATTCAAATCCGACTGTCAAGTGCTCGGATGTGTACGGCGTTTAGGTGATTGAGCCCACCGTTAAAATCTTCAACTACAGACTGGCATGAGTGAATCCCTCAGCAACAGGGACCTCCATCAAAATGGAGTGATACCATCTCCGTCCACGTAGATAGGTCTCCAGACCTAGTGCTGAAATGGGCCGTAGGCAAGGAAGCCTCTCAAATGCCTAAAGATATCCATGCAAATATCAAAAGTCCTCAATGACCAAGACTGCCAAAAATAAGTGCAGAAATCAAAAAGGTACAGAAAGATGTACTCACCAGCAAAAACTGATGGAATCCTAACCAAGCCTCCGTCACACCCTCCGAAAGCAGGCGCATGCCCCGAAGAAAATAGGCAAAGGTATAAGAGCCTCAATCAAAGTCACTGAGGCGCTCTACATGCTGAGTGGCGCTGATCAAAGCAAAGGACACCGTCGACGAGTTGTCCGCCACAAAATAACCCCCGATGATCGACAAAAACAATCGCCTTAGAATGCCATCTCTAGCCCTCCGATCATCAGGTGGAGGCAACTACAAAGTCTCGTCCTGAGCATCTATACTCAAGGGACCATATCAGACTGCCTGACCCTTGAATTCTCACTAAGGGACTCCCAACAGGGATCTAACTACGGTGGGCGAAATGTCAGATACGACAGGTACTGTCTCGCCCTCAAACTCAATGCCAGTGATAAATCTCCAGTCCATAAGAGTCATCATCACCTCGCAATTAAGAAGATGAAGGGACTGAGTCTGGTGGAACCAGCGCTCATACAAAGACCTCATATACCCCTAAGGGCAATGGCGGGCAGAATCGAGAAGAAGGCCTGAAATCCCCAGCCATCTACGATCCCCCTGTAATCCTCGTGCAGAATCTGATTGAGGGAGTGCACACTAAACCAGTTCCCTGGAGGATGTGTCAAGCCAGGGACCTGCATCAAAAATCAACCCATGTCAAAAACCTGTGCCTCGAGAATAACCAGAAGATGGGAAAAGAATCCAGAGGGAAGAAATGTGACGCCCCCAAATTCCAGGACCGTCACGGGGTCGCTCGAATTCGGTTCGTCACATGCTCATGGTAATACATCACAATAATAATACGACTAAATGTCACATCCCACAACGGAATAATACACAACTAATATCGAATAAATTACATTTAAATAATATAATTATTCACGTCCCAAGGTCTCGTAACTTAAAAAGTGATTACATAGCTTAGACATATCTTAAGCATAAATAATCTTAACTAGTACATAATATCATAAGTTTTTTATTACAATCATAAGTCTTACATAATTTAAGCTACTCAGTAGCCTTTCTCTTGCCCTTATCTATGTCCGAAGGTCCGCACTGCTCGGCCTTAATTGAAATGTTTTTAGGGAAAGCAAGAATGAGCACAAATTGCCCAGCAAGTAATATATAATAAGGGTGAGTAATATAATTCTCAATTCTCGAAAAGGTATAGCAAGGTTTGTTAGTTCAAGGATAACAAGAATATCAACAGTTCTCAATAACAGTCGCTAAGGACAGAATAATATTAATGTGATTCAATAATAAATTAATTCAAGATTTCAAGATAACTGAATACTGAGCAGTCACTAAGGACTATGAACTTCCACAGGATTTGACAGTAATAAACTGAAAAACCAACAAAAATAGGTACAGCAGGTGATCAGCCTAAAGTACCATCGTTATGCATAACAATAAATCATACTCAAGTGCGCGCGTCAGTTCTTCGACAGTTATATTTTGTTCTTCTCGGTCAAATACAAGATCCCGCACCAATCAATTAGTTTGGGTCGCTTTTTAATAATATAAGTCTAGCCGAATCAAATGGCATAGACACTTTCACAATATTCAAGAACATTACCAAGTTCAACATGAATAATAGCTTTAATGAAGTAAGAGTTCAAGTATGCTAATTCAATTCAAACGATTAAGTAAAGAAACTAGTTTGCAGTGTACAAGGATAGAATACTTGCACCGTAAAAGAGTGTAAGTTAGAAAACTTGCATCGAAAGAGATAAGGTTTGGATACTTGCCTTATGCGTAGTTTATCCACGATAAGTAATTCAACACTTTCAAATCCCTATCGTAATATAATTACGTATATATATATATGATATCCGTTAGCCATATAGTTTAACTTCACATTTTATCTTCGAATATACGATCAACATATAAGCTAAGTTTTAACCTAGCTACACAGTTATATAGGATATAATTTCTATCCTTAACGTTCCTCCTTTAGAGTTTAAACACATTCTCATATCATATAAGATCGCAATAATTAGCAAACATACTCTATTTTAGTAAGTTATAGTATTACTATAAGTTAACCATCAAAATCGGGTTCAAGTAACATCGTATGATATCATATAGCATGTATACATGTTTAAGGGATACTTTCATGCTCGTTCAACCTTTTCACGTTCAATTTACATGATATAGGTTCTAGCTTTACATCTTTAGACAATTTAAGGCCTTACAATATCGTGATATCATGTATACCGTCATGCTTGTTATTTTAAACATACGAGGTGATTGCATAGCTCGTTTTAGGCATACTCACAAGTAGTTATTTCACACACGTATTACCATCTGAAATTTACCTTTACATGTTAGGGTCTTAGTTTAGGATTTCTAAGAACTTAAGGCCAAATATGTCCATACAATCACAATGTATATAATTAATCATAGATACTTGCGAGAAGGTTATATCAATTGTAATATACATGCTTGCGATTATCCACATCATTTATTCTTAACCAGCATTGTTCATTACTTTTAAATACATGCTTAAGCTCATTCTTGGCTAACCCCATATTGAATGTAACAAGTGAGTACACATGTATGGTATACTAGTGATGTTATGTTCATTATTAAACATGTTAAAAAATATATCAGAATATGAATCCTAATACAACATGTCAAGTCTATGTTCAAAGTCCATGTTTCGTTAGTAAGTTCCATTAACGAAGTCTAACATGTTCATGCTACCTTAAGATACATATATTCACAAGTCATCACATCCTTCATGCATTTCTAAGTCGTTCTACCATATATCAAAAATCAGAATATAGTCATGCTTCATAATGTTAATGTTTGTTTATGACACTTTAAGTTCATTTCCAAACTATATGTCGTTTTGTTAACCATGCATGCTAATATACTAAAACATGTTTACATTGCCTCATTATGTTTATATGTATACGTTACACAAGCTAGCATGCTTATCTAAGTTATGCAAATAATTTATCACATAGCAGAATTTAAACAGATTGCAGGAACTGGGTTCTAGGGCCGGCGCAGCTGCGCCGCATCCCAGGCTTAAACCTGCGCAGCTGCGCCACTACTGGTTCGCACCAGACAACAGGCAGCCACTGCAGTTTCTAGCCCAACTCACGAAATGACTTCACGAAAATAGTTTTTAAACAACTACATTCCAGTTCAAACATGTATATAAGACATATAGCAACTAAACAAACTTCCTTCAATCCAATTACAGTTCAATTTGGCATAATCAGAAATTGAAATTCAAGAATAATTGCAGAAACAGAAAAATAGAAAATGAAGAACATGGAATGCTTAATATACCTATGTTAATGGTTTGAGCTTGCTAATGCTACTATAGAAATTCCTTCTCAACTAAATAGACAATCACAGTATACTCTCTTCTCTTAGAAATTCTCAGGAATATGAAAGGTGAAGGAAATGGGTTGTATTTATAGCAAAAACCAATACCCAGACAATGCTTATACACTCTAATTCAACCCATCAAATTGGTGAATTACATGAAGGTCATTGAGTGGTAGGTAAATGGTAGTTGGATTCATCATGAATCCCACTCCCTCCATAATCATGAGCTATGAAATGCTGAGTTTGTGGAAGAAATAGGGAGTAAGCTAGCTTGAGTTGTTCACATGTACAAGGATTGTGTTTGTCAATTTGGGCCAAGCTTCTAAGTATCCAGCATTTTGCAACATGAAGTGTATTAACACTAAGGCCATATATACATATATCATACACTTAGGCTATTACATATATATTCATACTATATATTTAGATTATAATTAACATTATAATGTAAGTCACATGCTTAATATTTCAAGGTAGTAGATGTGATATGGCAATGTAACATACATATCATCCATGTACATTTATTAATACCGGATATAATTTACTCGGATATAATCACATCACATTATCTCCTATATTAATTTTATTATTCCATTATATATATAAATAATCATCAATTATTATTTATATTCATGATACACTATTTTAATGTATACTTACATACATATTGTCACATAGGCTATTTTAATGTCACAACACATCTTGCCTTATTCAATGAATAAAGGAACTTTATTAATTATTTATATACTTAAACTATACACACATACTTATATTATACAAGTCTACTTAGATTATATAATATATACTTTTAAGTCACAATGTACTTTTAACATGGCAATGTGGTACAATTAATTTACACATATATAATCCATGTCATATTCTTTTACTGTATACTCACATGTCACATAGGCATTATCATGTAACTCCCATAATTCAATAAGCATTACCATATAATAGTGTCATATTACACTTCACATAATACATAGTTAGCTAATATATGTTACACATTTAATTCGCATGCTTGCACATAACAATTAATATAATCTTATTATATTAATAACTTACTTATTTATTTTATTATTCATAATGTCAAATAAATAAATTACTAATCTTATTGATTAATTAACAATAATATTAATTAATCCATTCCTCGTTAATTAATGAAATTATTAATTTTCACAACCATTGCTCATTTATCACGCACAGTATATAAATATAAATCTTATAATATAATAGACACGTTGCTTATTATTATTATTATTATATTTTTTGTAATAATAATAATCACGTATTATTAATTAATCACAGTTAATATTCCATAACCATTAATTAATATTCTAAAATAGCAATTAACAATTAATATAGATTAATTGTTTACTTAATAATTCATTTGTTAATTAATATAATCATTAATAATCCTCATCACTGTGCCACACAAGGCTATCAATGAGTTTATCGCAAACTCCATCAATTTCTCAATTATTATAATTATTCAATTTTATATAATTGAATTAATTCATCTCATAACACAAAATTATTTATAGTCAAATAAATTCTCATTTTCACTAATATATTTATTTAATAATATTAGAAAATTCTCGGGTATTAAATCCTCCCCCCTTATAAAAATTCCGTCCCGGAATTACTACAAGGTTACACAAATAAATGGGGATAATCCCTCATCATCCTATCTTCTAACTCCCACGTTTCTTCCTTGACATCGTGGTTACGCCAAAGTACTTTTACAAAAGATATAATTTTATTTCTCAAAGTTTGTTCTTTCCTATCTAATATCTGGACAGGAATTTCTTTATACGCCAAGTTCTTCTCCACTTGAATGGGCTCGTAAGAAATCACGTGCTTGTAGTCGGCCTTGTACGGTCGCAACACAGAAATGTGAAACACGTTGTGGATGTGCTCTAGTTCGGGTGGTAACTTCGCCCACTCGCTTCAGTATCTCGAACGGTCCTATGAATCTTGGACTCAATTTTCCTTTCTTGCCGAAACGGATCTTTCCCTTCCATGGAGATACCTTTAAAAATACGAAACTACCAACTTTGAAGTCTCGATCCTTCCGATGCAAATCTGCGTATTTCTTCTGGCAATCTTGAGCTGCTACTAGTCTGGCTCTTATCACTGTCACCACGTCTGCGGTTTGTTGTACTAGCTCTGGTCCGAGTATTCGTCGCTCCCCGACTTCGTCCCAACACAATGGCGTTCTGCACTTTCTCCCGTAAAGAGCTTCGTACGGTGGCATGCCGATACTCGCATGGTAACTATTATTATATGCGAATTCTACTAAGGGTAGGTGGTCGTCCCAATTTCTCTTGAAATCCATCACGCAAGTCCTAAGCATGTCCTCCAACGTTTGTATAGTTCGCTCACTCTGTCCGTCTGTCTGAGGATGATAAGCGGTACTCAACCTCAACTGCATTCCCATTCTCTCTTGCAAACTCTTCCAAAAAATTGACGTGAAGCGCGGATCTTGATCAGAGACAATTGACACCGGCACTCCATGTCGTGAAACAATCTCCTTTATGTATAGACTCGCTAATTGGTTCAAACTGTAGCGGATCTTGATTGGTAGAAAATGTGCGATCTTCGTTAGTCGATCCACGATAACCCAAATGACATCATAACCTTTCTGTGTAACTGGAAGTCCTACCACGAAGTCTATCGTAATATGCTCCCATTTCCACTCTGGTATTTCTAACGGCTGTAGTAAACCACTCGGTCGTTGATACTCTGCTTTAACGCGTTGGCAAGTCAAACATCTACTAACGCACTCTGCGATTTCCCGTTTTAAATTAGGCCACCAAAAATGTTGCTTCAAATCTCGATACATCTTAGTGCCTCCCGGATGAACGGAATACGTCGTATTGTGTGCCTCGTGCAAAATCTCTTCCCTCAACTCGGTTACCGCTGGTACCCACACTCTTTCTTCAAATCTCAAGATACCATCTTTATCCATTCGAAATTTCTCTCCCTCATTTTCTGTGATCCTCTTTCGGATTTTCTCACACTCTTCATCCTTTTCCTGGGCTTCCTTTACTCTATCCAACAATATGGATGAGCTTCCATTACAAACAACTTCTCTCCAGGCTTCTCTGGTGCTTTCACTTCTATCTCCAATTTCTCCATGTCTCTTATCAATTCTTCCTGAGTCGTCAAATTAAACAACTTCTCCCTTCCTTTCCTGCTCAGAGCATCGGCAACCACGTTTGCCTTTCTCTGGTGATAAAGAATATCGCAGTCATAGTCTTTGATTAATTCTAATCACCTCCTCTGCCTCATATTCAACTCCTTCTGTGTGAAGATATATTTTAGACTTTTGTGGTCCGTGTATATCTCACATTTTTACTCATACAAATAATGCCTCCATATCTTTAACACAAAAACTATTGCCGCTAACTCTAAGTCGTGAGTAGGGTATCATTTTTCATAATCCTTCAATTGTCGTGATGCATACGCAATAACTTTGCTGTGCTGCATGAGCACACAGCCAAGTCCCTTGTGCGATGCATCACTATACACCAAAAAATTTCCCGCATCATCTGGTAATGATAATACAGGTGCTTCACTCAATCTCCTTTTCAGTTCTTGAAAACTTTCTTCGCATTTGTCGGTCCATACAAATTTCACCGTCTTCCTAGTCAAATTGGTCAACGGGGTTGCTATCTTAGAAAAATCTTGGATGAATCTTCGATAGTACCCAGCTAACCCTAAAAAGCTTCTCACCTCCGTCGATGTTCTCAGTTGTTCCCAATTACTTACTGCTTCAACCTTTGCAGGGTCTACAGCGATTCCATTCTTATCCACTACATGACCTAAGAATTGAACCTTCTCCATCCAAAATTCGCACTTTGAAAATTTCGCATACATCTTTTCCTTCCTTAGTGCCTCCAAAACAATCTTCAGATGTTCGGCGTGTTCTTCCTCTGTCTTCGAGTAGATCAAAATGTCGTCGATAAAAACTACCACAAATTTATCCAAGTATGGCTTGAAAACTCGGTTCATCAAGTCCATAAATGCTGCCGGAGCATTAGTCAATCCAAATGACATTACCAAAAACTCGTAGTGTCCATAACGGGTTCGAAACGCAGTCTTCGGTATGTCTTCGTCCCTCACTTTCAGTTGATGATATCCTGTTCATAGGTCAATTTTTGAGAAACACTTTGGTCCCTTCAGTTGATCAAATAAGTTGTCTATCCTTGGTAGCAGATATCGGTTCTTGATTGTTACTCTGTTTAATTCTCGATAATCTATACAGAGCCTCATCGATCCATCCTTTTTCTTAACGAATAACACTGGTGCTCCCCAAGGAGACACACTCGGTCGTATGTAACCCTTATCCAATAATTCATGCAATTGTATCATTAATTCCTTCATTTCTATTGGCGCCATACGATATGGAGCTTTCGAAATTGGTGTCATCCGGTGCTAAGTCTATTATGAATTCGATTTCTCTGTCTGGCGGAAGACCAGGCAGATCGTCCAGAAATACATCTTGAAATTCATTAACTACGGATGTATCCTTAATTTCTACTCCCTTTTTTTCGAGTATCAACGATGTAAGCTAAATAACCTACATATCATTTCCTTAACAATTTCTTGGCCTGCATCATCGTAACGCAACACGATTGCTTAAGCGATGAGCTACCATAAAATACTACCTTAGACTTACTCGGAGTCTGAAGGTTCACACATTTGTTCTGACAGTCAATTATCGCAGCATGGTTATACAACAAATCCATTCCTAGTATTACATCAAATTCTCCCAGTCTAATAGGAATCAAGTCTACGCTCAGTTCATGTTCTCTAATGTTTGTGTGACACTTTCGATAAACGTATTCTATAGGGATTATTTCCTTATTCGCAACTTCTATATTCAAAGGATTTTCTAACCGTTCTCGGGGTGTACTAAGTTTACTAGCAAAATCCTCAGATATAAAAGAACAAGTGGCACCCGAATCAAATAATACATAAGCATTTATATCATTGATTGGGATTATACCTGACACCACATCCTTCGCAGCCACGGCGTCCTGGAAGGTCATGTTAAAGGTTCTGGCAGTTGGGCGGTTAGATTATGCTGGCCCGCTGATCATCAGCTTGTTGCCTCCTTGCTGATTGCTACTCCCGCCACTTCCCTTCTTTGGGTAATCCTTAATTCGGTGCTTCGTCGAGCCACACGCAAAGCATCCTTGTATCCTCTTTGGTTTCGGGCAGTTGGGCGAGATGTGCCCTTCCTGTCCGTAGTTGTAGCAAGTGCCACGTCCCTTCCAGCACTCACCCTGGTGATTCTTCCCACACTTTGGGCATCCTTCAGCCTTCTTCTTGAAACCTCCACGAAAATTCCCTAATTGATTGTTTTTTTTGTTGTTGTTTTTGTTGTTATTCTCCCACTTTCTCTTTCCCAAATTACTTCCTCTGCTACTGCTTCCTCCCATACGGTTCTCTCCTCCAGCATTCTTTCCTTTCTTCTCTTTGTTATACTGACTTAAGGCCTCACTGCCACCTTCCTCAATGATTGCCTTTTACAGCAATGTCGCAAAGGAATCAATTTGAAGAACTGATACCTTATTGAACAGCCATGGCTTCAGCCCTTGTTCGAAGCGTCTAGCCTTCCTTTCTTCATCACCAACTTGGTGCTCTGCAAATCGCGCTAGTTCGTTAAACCTAGCCGCGTATTGCGCCACCATCATCTCCCCTTGTTTTAACTCTAGGAATTTCACCTCCATCCTATTCTTCATGCTTTTCGGGAAGTAATTCTCAAAAAATAGCGTCTTAAACTTATCCTAAGTTATTATCCCTTCTCCAGCTCTTTGTTGATTAGCCTCCCACCAGTAGTTCGCTTCTCCCCTCATCATTTACATGGCAAACACCGTCTTCTGATCTTCGCCTACGTGAGCTATAGTGAAAGCTTTTTCGATCTCCTTGATCCACATTTGTGCGACGATTGGGTCGGTAGTTCCCTCGAACTCCGGGGGTCCTACACTCTTAAAGTCTTTAAAGGTTGTTACTGGCACAGCCTGAGGGTTTGGGCGAACGGGTTCATTGTTCCTTCCCCTTAATGCCTTTCCTAATAGGTCTACCAGTTTCTGGATCGGGTCAACTTGTTCCCTCTCGTTATTAACGGATTCTTCGGGTGCAGCCAATCTACGTCTAGGCGGCATTATCTGCATCACAAATTTTCATTTTTTTTATTATTATTCAAGTATATTACTTAAGCATTTCTTTTTAATATAAAAGAAGAAATTTATAACACGTTTCTGAATAAACTCCATTTATATTCATATGCCATTTCATTACATTATAGGATTTTCCTAGCATACTGCTATAAATGTTATCACATATATCCCCTAATATCACAAAAGACGGGGAATATACTAACCTGCTACCATACTACCCCTCTAACAAAAGCTTACACGGGGTTTACATCACTATCCCACATCTTACACAAAAGATAGGGATTACAACATAGTATGTACAACACATAAAGATAAATTCTACTAAACTACCACTAGACCATCTAAAGAAATCTCATCACATCATCCCGCGCTCCACTGCGCTCTTGTACTCTATCTACGCTATATACGTAACCAGCTCTCGACTCAAGGTATGTAGAGTCTGTCCCTGCTCTGCCGGGTAGTGGTACACACCATCAATCACCCTCTCAAAAGCTGAACGAAACACATATCCCATCTTGTCCATCGTCCTCTTCTTGCACCTAACCTCGTCCTCTAGGTCGTCAGCCCTCTCATTGGCCACTTCCCACTTCTCCTCGAAGTGTATCCTATCCATCACCTCCAACTCTAGCTGAGTACGGAGTGCCTCTTTCTCAGTCTTCTCACTCAATTCTCTCTGTTCTACTTCTTCCAGCTTCTCTGCTATATCTACATTTCTTGCTACCGACATGTGGATTAAAGTTCCCATCTGGATCCCTGCCTCCATGCGGTAAGCGATCTCCACCTCTAACTCCTACATGGCTAGCTTCCTCTGGTGGTCCTCGTCCCTCAGTTTCTGGAACTCGGACTCTCTCTCTTAGGCCTCTACCTCCAACTCCTGAACCCTGCAGTCTAACTCTAGGATCCGCTCCTCATACTCTCCTAGCATCTGCTCCTCTACAGTAGCCTCATCAGAGTCCTCTACTGGCTCATCCTCCATCGGCTCGTCCTCCATCGGCTCCTCCTCTGGATCAGACTCTATCTCAATCTCGTCCTCGTCGTCAGACTCGAACGGTGTAACAGCCTGCACTGGTGTAGCCTCTAGAGGTGCCTCGTATACTACATATATATCCCTGGGCTCCTCCTCTGCCACTCTACTAGGTACACCTGTGTCTGACATCCTACAATCACAAACACAAGACAAACAAATAGCAACTCCATTAGAATGTTAAATAAAACATAAGTTCATTGTATAAAATGAAGTTACATTTCATAACAGACTAAGTCTCTCAAGAAAAACTCTACATGAGTTTTATCTCCTTCCTAACTTCTAAGTTCTCCTAAGTTATAGTCTAAGGACACTCGTTCCTAAGATTTATAACTACAGCTCTGATACTAACCTGTGACGCCCCCAAATTCCAGGACCGTCACGGGGTCTCTCGAATTCGGTTCGTCACATGCTCATAGTAATACATCACAATAATAATACGACTAAATGTCGCATCCCACAGCGGAATAATACACAACTAATACCGAATAAATTATATTTAAATAATATAATTATTCACGTCCCAAGGTCTCATAACTTAAACAGTGATTACATAGCTTAGACATATCTTAAGCATAAATAATCTTAACTAGTACATAATATTATAAGTTCTTTATTACAATCATAAGTCCTACATAATTTAAGCTACTCAGTAGCCTTTCCCTTGCCCTTATCTGTGCCCGAAGGTCCGCACTGCTCGGCCTTAACTGAAATATTTTTAGGGAAAGCAAGAATAAGTATAAATTGCCCAGCAAGTAATATATAATAAGGGTGAGTAATATAATTCTCAATTCTCGAAAAGGTATAGCAAGGTTTGATAGTTCAAGGATAACAAGAATACCAACAGTTCTCAATAATAGTCGCTAAGGACAGAATAATATTAATGTGATTCAATAATAAATTAATTCAAGATTTCAAGATAACTGAATACTGAGCAGTCACTAAGGACTATGAACTTCCACAGGATTTAACAGTAATAAACTGAAAATCCAACAAAAATAGGTACAACAGGTGATCAGCCTAAAGTACCATCGTTGTGCATAACAATCAATCATACTCAAGTGCGCGCGTCGGTTCTCCGACAGTTATATTTTGTTCTTCTCAGTCAAATACAAGATCCCGTACCAATCAATTAGTTTGGGTCGCTTTTCAATAATATAAGTCTAGCCGAATCAAATGGCATAGACACTTTCACAATATTCAAGAACATTACCAAGTTCAACATAGATAATAGATTTAATGAAATAAGAGTTCAAGTATGCTAATTCAATTCAAACGATTAAGTAAAGAAACTAGTTTGCAGTATACAAGGATAGAATACTTGCACCGTAAAAGAGTGTAAGTTAGAAAACTTGCATCCAAAGAGATAAGGTTTGGATACTTGCCTTATGCGTAGTTTATCCACGATAAGTACTTCAACACTTTCAAATCCCTATCGTAATATAATTACGTATATATATATATATATGATATCCGTTAGCCATATAGTTTAACTTCACATTTTGTCTTCGAATATACGATCAACACATAAGCTAAGTTTTAACCTAGCTACACAATTATATAGGATATAATTTCTATTCTTAACGTTCCTCCTTTAGAGTTTAAACACATTCTCATATCATATAAGATCGCAACAATTAGCAAACATACTCTATTTTAGTAAGTTATAGTATTACTATAAGTTAACCGTCAAAATCGGGTTCAAGTAACATCGTATGATATCATATAGCATGTATACATGTTTAAGGGATACTTTCATGCTCGTTCAACCTTTTCACGTTCAATTTACATGATATAGGTTCTAGCTTTACATCTTTAGACAATTTAAGGCCTTACAATATCGTGATATCATGTATACCATCATGCTTGTTATTTTAAACATACGAGGTGATTGCATAGCTCGTTTTAGGCATGCTCACAAGTAGTTATTCCATACACGTATTACTATCTAAAATTTACCTTTACATGTTAGGGTCTTAGTTTAGGATTTCTAAGAACTTAAGGCCAAATATGGACATGCAATCACAATGTATATAATTAATCATAGATACTTAAGAGAAGGTTATATCAATTGTAATATACATGCTTGCGATTATCCACATCATTTATTCTTAACTAGCATTATTCATTACTTTTAAATACATGCTTAAGCTCATGCTTGGCTAACCCCATATTGAATGTCACAAGTGAGTGCACATGTATGGTATACTAGAGATGTTATGTTCATTATTAAACATGTTAAAAAAATATCAGAATAAAAATCTTAATACAACATGTCAAGTCCATGTTCAAAGTCCATATTTCGTTAGTAAGTTCCATTAACGAAGTCTAACATGTTCATGCTACCTTAAGATACATATATTCACAAGTCATCACATCCTTCATGCATTTCTAAGTCGTTCTACCACGTATCAAAAATCAGAATATAGTCATGCTTCATAATGTTAATGTTTGTTTATGAAACTTTAAGTTCATTTTCAAACTATATGTCGTTTTGTTAACCATGCATGCTAATATACTAAAACATGTTCACATTGCCTGATTATGTTTATATGTATATGTTACACAATCTAGCATGCTTATCTAAGTTATGCAAATAATTTATCACATAGCAGAATTTAAACAGATTGCAGGAACTGGGTTCAGGGGCCGGCGCAGCTGTGCCGCATCCCAGGCTTAAACCTGCGCAGCTGCGCCACTACTGGTTCGCACCAGACAGCAGGCAGCCATGGCAGTTTCTAGCCCAACTCACGAAATGACTTCACAAAAATAGTTTTTAAACAACTACATTCTAGTTCAAACATGTAGACAAGCCATATAGCAACTAAACAAACTTCCTTCAATCCAATTACAGTTCAATTTGGCATAATCAGAAATTAAAATTCAAGAATAATTGCATTAACAGAAAAATGGAAAATGAAGAACATGGAATGCTTAATATACCTATGTTAATGGTTTGAGCTTGCTAATGCTACTATAGAAATTCCTTCTCAACTAAATAGGCAATCACAGTATACTCTATTCTCTTAGAAATTCTCAGGAATATGAAAGGTGAAGGAAATGGGTTGTATTTATAGCAAAAACCAATACCCAGACAATGCTTATACACTCCAATTCAACCCATTAGATTGGTGAATTACATGAAGGTCATTGAGTGGTAGGTAAATGGTAGTTGGATTCATCATGAATCCCACTCCCTCCATAATCATGAGCTATGAAATGCTGAGTTTGTGGAAGAAATAGGGAGTAGGCTAGCTTGAGTTGTTCATGTGTACAAGGATTGTGTTTGTCAGTTTGGGCCAAGCTTCTAAGTATCCAGCATTTTGCAACATGAAGTGTATTAACACTAAGGCCATATATGAAAGTAGTATGCATACAAGCCAATCATGTATGATGATAAAGCATATACTTTGGAGGCAATCTTATTTATTTATTAATAAAAATATTCATTTATTAAAGGCATTTAATTATCTACATGGTGCTGTTTTTATAATATGTAAATAACCCATAGTTTTAAGCAATGCTTTTAGAATCATGATGATGATCATGCCAATGAGATCTAAATTCTTAGAAAGCTCTAAAACTAAAATAGTTCCTAATCATGGGATTACTAAAAAGGGGATTAGTAAATCTGGATAGATTAGTACATATGTTGCTGTCTCATTAGATGAGGATGATTGATCTCATAATCATTTGTGTGGAGACACTAAAGCAAGTATGTAGGTGTTTATTGGAGAATAAGTTCACTGAACGTGACTCGCTATGGAATACCTAATGGAGTTTTACTCGCCTGTCAATAGGAATTCCTAATGTGATAGTATTACAAGTGATCCTTGGACTTGAGATCATCATAGTATCTTGTATGTAATGAATTATACTTTGACTTATTCCTTAAAGCCCTTTAGGGTATATAAAAGGGTATGCTTGGGTATAATGAGTTACATATGGAGACAATGAATGATCAATAAAGAATCTACCACCTCTAGTAAAGGAGGAGATATGTCCTATGTGATTCGTTAAATGACAACCCAGGAATCCTTGGCCAAGGTAAAATGAAATTAGAAAGGAGTTTCTAATTTACATTATTTGGAGTTGTGCATTTTCTAATCGAAATACATATAATTAAATAAAATAAGACTTGACAGTAAATTCATGTCTTATATTTAATTGGGACATTGTATGGTGGAAGGATTGAATTGTATGGTAACTGTTTACTCACAGGTTCTTTTATGATTAATGTTGAAATCTATATTATCTAGAAAGTCGTTGATCGCTAGGGAGGCTTATCCCTATTGTAGAATAAATATTATTTATTTAAATAGATTATTAGTTTAATTTATTTATTTAAATAAGATTAGAATTGTTCTAATTGATTTATTCACAACCGGTTTAATATGGAGAACCTAAAGGGTCACACCATAAAAGGAAGAATAATTATTTAAGAAGGTAATGGCATAATCGTAATAATGCATTAAGTGAAATTAATTTAATCTATGGTGATAGAATAAATTAAATAGCTTAATATTTATTATTTATTATTTTGGAAATATTAAATATAAATTAATAAGAGGAGTCTTATTAATATTATTATAATTATTATAATTTTAATTTCTAAAGGAGTTTAGTAATTAATTTAATATTAGTACTCTCATTTATTCCTAATAAGATTAGGAGACAAATTAATTAAATGAATTTAATTAATTATTTCCCATGTGGTGGGAAGCCTAAATTAATTAAAGGAGTTTAATTAATTAAAAGAAATCCCATGTCTAATAGGATTAGAAGGGTTGACCAATATCTATATAAGAGGATTCTTATAATAGATATTACTTGATGCAATTTCAATTGTTGGAGAGTACTCCTTTTCTATAGAAGATAGAAAACTAAGGTTTAACCACACACACTCCTTCTTGATAATTCATCTTCCTTGGTGGATCACCTCTAGAGGCCAAACACTTGGGTGGCTAACGTTGATCAAAGGAAGGAATCTAACCCGGAAATTCAAGGAGATCAAGAAGAACAAGGAGTTGAACTAGTACCTGTGGAAGCTTCGTTCTACAAGGGTATGATTCCATAACTTCTTATTTATCGTTTTAAATTAATAATTTGCATAAAGGATGATCCGGGTAATGGTTTTGTAGAAATTTTTTTAAACTCTGATATACCATGCTTCCGCTAATTTTTGCAATTTGATTGCGTCACGATTTCGTACAAACCCAACAATATATACATATATCATACACTTAGGTTATTACATATATATTCATACTATATATTTAGATTATAATTAACATTATAATGTAAGTCATATACTTAATATTTCAAGGTAGTAGATGTGATATGGCAATGTAACATACATATCATCCATGTACATTTATTAATACCGGATATAATCACATCACATTATCTCCTTTATTAAATTTTATTATTCCATTATATATATATATATAAATAATCATCAGTTATTATTTATATTCATGATACACTATTTTAATGTATACTTACATACATATTGTCACATAGGCTATTTTAATGTCACAACACATCTTGCCTTATTCAATGAATGAAGGAACTTTATTAATTATTTATATACTTAAACTATACACACATACTTATATTATACAAGTCCACTTAGATTATATAATATATACTTTTAAGTCACAATGTACTTTTAACATGGCAATGTGGTACAATTAATTTACACATATATAATCCATGTCATATTCTTTTACTGTATACTCACATGTCACATAGGCATTATCATGTAACTCCCATAATTCAATAAGCATTACCATATAATAGTGTCATATTACACTTCACATAATACATAGTTAGCTAATATATGTTACACATTTAATTTGCATGCTTGCACATAATAATTAATATAATCTTATTATATTAATAACTTACTTATTTATTTTATTATTCATAATGTCAAATAAATAAATTACTAAGCTTATTGATTAATTAACAATAATATTAATTAATCCATTCCTCGTTAATTAATGAACTTACAACCATTACTCATTTATCACTCACAGTATATAAATATAAATCTTATAATATAATAGACACGTTGCTTATTATTATTATTATTATTATTATTATTATTATTATTATTATTATTATTATATTTCTTGTAATAATAATAATCACGTATTATTATCTAATCACAGTTAATATTCCATAACAATTAATTAATATTCTACAATAGCAATTAATAATTAATATAGATTAATTGTTTACTTAATAATTTATTCGTTAATTAATATAATCATTAATAATCCTCATCATTGTGCCACACAAGGCTATCAATGAGTTTATCGCAAACTCCATCAATTTCTCAATTATTATAATTATTCAATTTTATATAATTGAATTAATTCATCTCATAACACAAAATTATTTATATTCAAATAAATTCTCATTTTCACTAATATATTTATTTAATAATATTAGAAAATTCTCGGGTATTACAAGAAAGACTTCAAGTCACCTCGTTGGCCTGAAGATATCTCGAAGGATGGCGAGTCAAGTCGCCCAGCAACTCCTGTGTCTGCACAGCAATGCTTGGGACCTCCGCACATGGAACCTGAGCTGGAACATGAGCAATAAAAGCAGCCTCCTCGTCATCAATGTCAATGGGCTGCTCATCCTATGCTGGACGTATCCTGTGCTCTACCAATTTGCGAGGCATCCTAGCTGGATGGGCCAGTGGGACGGCAGAAGCCCTCCTCCGTCTAACGCCTGATCAAACCCTGGTAGAGCTGCCGGGCCTATCGCGATCCATCGCATAAACCAGTACTCCGAAATCACCTCAGACAGGGTGTGATAAGCCTGAAACCTATGGCTTATTAATCAATCAATCCAGCATACATAGCTAAGTCCTAAAACATGCATGGGTCCATCAAAAATACCCCGTACAGTCGAAACTGCATGTTTTTAAAATCCCAGAAGCTCAAAACCTACATTAGATCACTAAGAAACTCCCCCACAGAGTGAAAATGCATGTTTTTCAAAACCTAAGATTTTGGAAAAAAATTCGCCAGAGTCTCCTTTGTAAAATGGACTGTCCACATGCACACAGGCATGCCTAGGTGGTCATTCAGTAGCACACCTACCCAAAAATAGAAATAGTTCATATTTACTGAAACAAATCAAAAACCAGCCTCACATGGTCTCCAAAATACCATAGGCATTTTTAGTTGAAAGTCCAAGCTCGCTATGCCTAAAAAAGGATGATTAGACTGACCAAAAAGCTCAAAATAGTACTGTCTCAGAACCTGAATTTTCTTACATCCAAATGTGCACTACAGTAAAATATGCATACATATGTAGACAAAAAAAATTTCACAGGTCATATAGACGTACATTTTTCATACATTACGTTTAAAAGCACCCTAAGTGGTTCACATGCTTTTAAAGTTTAAAAACTGCAAAAAAGGATGTAAAACGTTACCTGCGCTGAACGCGTAGGAACTGACGGAATCAGAATTCGACTGTTAGAACTCCGTAGATCTGAAAACGAAGATCGAAAATCTTTTCGCTGCTCAAATAGGAAACTTACAAAATGAAAAATCTCGCAGCACATTAAATAAGCTGGGTAGCCGCAGCTCCACCTGCGGCTGCAGCAGCTCCTCCTGCGGCAACCCAGGTGGGTCCCACTCCCCCTGGGCCCGATTCGATTCGAGTCAAAACGGAGTTTAAACGGGCGGCCAAGTCAAATCTAAAGAGAAATCGCTACGCGATTGAGAGGTTTGTCCAGAAATCCTACGTTTAGGCAGCGTAATCCTGACGAAAAGGGAAATTACACGAAGACCCTTGATATTCATCCCAGAGCCATGTCCGGGGATCAACAGATCATACTGTGAAAAAACTACGTAAGAATTGCGCGAAACTACCAAAAACTACCGTTTTTCAAAGTTCGGGTACTGATCGAAGTCAATTTCAACCGTTGGCTCAACCCCAGCGAAGTTCAGGTTTCGACCGAAGAAAGTTTCAGCCGTTGGCTCAGTCCCAACGAAGTTCGGGTACTGACCAAAGTCAATTTCAGCCGTTGGCTCAGCCTCAGCGAAGTTCGGGTACTGACCGAAGTCAATTTCAGCCGTTGGCTCAGCCCCAGTGAAGTTCGGGTTCCAAACAAAGTCAATTCCAGCCGTTGGCTCAGCCCCAATGAAGTTCGGGTTCCGACCAAAGAAGTTTTAGCCATTAGCTCAGCACCAACGAAGTTTGGGTTCTGATCGAAGCAGTTTCAGCTGTTGGCTCAGCCACAGCAATGTTCGGGTACTGACCGAAGTCAATTTCAGCCGTTGGCTCAGCCCCAGCGAAGTTCGGGTTTCGACCGAAGCAGTTTCAGCCGTTGGCTCAGCCCCAGCGAAGTTCGGGTTCCGACCAAAGCAGTTTCAGTCGATGGATCAACCCCAGCGAAGTTCGAGTACAGATCAAAATACAGTCCAATCATTGGCTCAATCCCAATGACGCTTCAACTGACGGCTTAACCCCAGCCAAGCAATAGAAGGGATCTGGCAACGGAAACAATTATAACAATCCATCACAACTGATGGAATCGGTTATACACATCCTCAAAGGGGATCATTAAGGTAGTATCAAGAAGAATCTACAAAGCTATCGCAAAGGACGTCATCCCTAAAAGATCAAGACTGAAAAACCTGTGATAGCTTAACTCCGCAAATCTCATCAGAGTCAAACCCGTTATCGTGAATAATGTCATCCCCAGCAGAAAATGACAAAGGTAGTTCACGATAACTCCCTAATACCATCAAGGGCTATACAAGACGGTGTCATCCCCAGCCAAGTGATAATGCACGTAGCAAAAAGTAGCCCCATTCTACTTCAAGACACCAGCCTTCGAAATGACTCTGGCATTTTTTATTCCCAGTGTCTACTAATCTTTATCATGTCCATTCCACTACGTTACATGGACATGATAAAGAGGGGCATCTGTAGACACTTGAGATTTTCCTTACCCCGATACTCATCCAGTAGAAGGGTAGAACCGTCAATCAACTCCAAATCTGATCCACAATATCGGTGCTCTAATCAAATTCGAATCCCAATATCGGTAATCAAGTTCTGACAGTCAATCGGACCATCAATCAAGTTCTGACAATCAATCGGACCATCAATCAAGTTTCGACAGTCAATCGAACCATCAATCAAGTTCTGGCAGTCAATCGGACCATCAATCAAGATTCGACAGTCAATCGGACCATCAATCAAGTTTCGACAGTCAATCGGACCATCAATCAAGTTTCGACAGTCAATCGGACCATCAATCAAGTTTCAACAGTCAATCGGACCATCAATCAAGTTTCTATTGTCAATCGGACCATCAATCAAGTTTCAACAGTCAATCGGACCATCAATCAAGTTCCGACAGTCAATCGGACCATCAATCAAGCTTCGACAGTCAATCGGACCATCAATTAAGCTTCGACAGTCAATCGAATCATTAAGGTCATCCCTGGTCTCAACCCGGGAGGTACCAATCAGCCCTGGCAGCAACCAGGGAGGTATCCATCAACCCCAGTATCAACCCGAGAAATCAAATCAACCCCGGACTCAACCCGAGAAGTACCAATCAACCCCAGTCTCAACCCGGGAAGTGCAGGTCATCCTCTGTCTCAACCCGGGACGACAGGCCAACTTCAGACATCAGCCTGAAGCATTGCAACAACTCCATAGCAAAACCTGAAATGACCACGTCAGCCTTAGAGACAACCCCAAGGTCAAAAGACTCGACTGGGATCCAAGTCTTGGAATCAGCTCCCAGAAGTCAACCAGCGACCATGCCAACACTACAGGCAGCCCTGGGAGGGGTACAATGTTCATTTTACCAACTTTCAAATGACTTGGTCAAACTCAAGCCAAATCGATGCCGCCAAAGACAGAATGAACCCAAACGACGATCCTGAGTGGCAACAACGCAAGACAGTTCAACGGACAAACTGCGGGGAATCGAAGACCTGGTTATGAACCCATCTTCCTGGAACCGAAAATTGTTTTTTCCCATGTCATTGCAATACTCTCGGCGAGAGCTTTTTGAAAAGGTATCGCACGCCACAAACGGACGCTCTGATCAAAAGTTAGAAAGTTTCTGATCGGACATCGCATTGCTCGGAGTGCACGTACTTCGAGACAACCAAGCCAAGAATGTCGGACCCACCTCAAGTGGCTGCACCTCTAACTATGGTAGCCGCATGTAGAGGTGCGGTTCCCCCCTCTATAAATAGAGGGGCAACCCTCTCTCATTTGCATAAGCAAGGAGCGCAGCGAAGCCCTGCCCGACTGATTTTTTAACTTTTACACCTCTTCCAAACCCAAATATTTTCATTCCAACACATAGATATACCCATATACTAGCACATATCAAAAAACCACTGGTATATTTGGACGTTTAAGGACTACAATTCGGCAAAAAGCCCGTAGTGCAGCCCATTATAAGTATTTTTATGATCAGCAAGTCAATACTACTATTTGCACTGTTTTACACCTGCACATCAAGTTTTATCTTCTAAATATGCCCAGAACTTAGTTCCTTGGCCATTTTCGTCAAAAATTGATATATTTTTGTACATAAACTCCGTTTTCAACATTTCTACAACTTGGATTAACTATCTGTTAGCTCCAGTAGCTTCAATGCACTAGCACACACAGTTTTGGCAACTTCACCGGACTGGGTTGTCTTCCCAGTTTGGGTTTGGCCTTTTTCTATACATATTTAACTACAAATGTACTAACATTTCAATTCTGTCAAGCCCGAATTTCAAATCCGAGGTAGTTTACCACTTTTATATATATTTATGCATATCTAAATGATTTTCACCATAACTGGTCTTCGTACCAGTATTGGTTGACTACATTTCTGTCAATATATATATATATATATATATATATATATATATATATATATTTCAATTCTGTCCGGGCACAGGCGTGAAAACCCATCGCCCTTTTTACTATTTTTTTCGTACTTCGCCATACTGGGTGCTCTCCCCAGTCACTAGTTGACTATGTTTCTACAATTTACAATTTAGTTCGGCCTGGATCATTCTGTGGCCTTTTTACTGCTTTTATATATATTTATGCATATATAAGCAGCCTTCATCATCACTGGTCATCTTTCCAGTCTTGGTTGACTACGTTTCTGTCAATATTTATATCTATATATATATTTTAATTCCAGTCCGGGCTTACGAGTGAAAACCCATCGCCCTTTTACAGCTTTTGTATATATATATATATTGCTTACTCAATTCCATTCAACTGCTGCATTTAACATACATTTGTATATGAATTTGCACTGACATTTCTGCGAGCGAACTAGATTTATCCAAATCTCGCCACTTCTAGCTTTCAACGGTTCAAACAGGTCCCGACAAAATCTGGAAGCTATAATGGCTGAGATTTCTTTAAATCTAGTTATTTTTATAGTTTTAGCTTCAAAAGCAACCTCGCATCCCTTAGATAACTATCTAGTGAGAACGAGACGCTTCGGCCATGTGGACCAAGATTTACTGAATGAATCCCTGGTTCTGGCTATCTTGTGATATTTATCTGCTTCTGTACAAATTTGAACTGTGCAGGTTTTCCAGCTATTCATATGTGAGCCTAGGAATCGTGGGATTCATGATCAAACTGATCAGAATCTGATTCCCATGATGGACAAACTCCAATTTACAGATGTACCCTGCCAGTTTTTTCTGTAAAATGTACATGCACCGACCTTAAAACGGTTATCCGGATTTAAGGTCTCAACATAGTGAAAATATTGATTATCGTGTCAGCGTTCCTTCGATGGTTTTCATACCCATGAGGAGACCGACACTTTATATTTCTGTGGTCGAGGATGCTTCGCAGCCCGATAAATCACCATTTGCATGCAGCCTTAAGGCTATAAAGATAAAATTGAGAGTAGCGATATGCTTCAATTCTTATGTTAGCGTAAGGGTTTGATAAAACCAGCTTTCAAAAATCAATGTCAATTCAATTCAAAAGCTTTTGCAAATCAAATTAAATGATTCTTTTTGCAAATCAAATCAAAGATTGATTTTCAAATCAAATCAAACCCTTCGTATATAGGCTCAACGAAGCCTGTTAAAGCTTTTAATCAATCAAAAGGCCCAATTTTCAAAATAATATTCACTCACGTATTCCAATTTTAAGGGAGATATTGGAAAGATTGCAGTACCGTGTTTACACGGGAGTCGTGGGGTGCCTAAAACCTTCCCCACACTTAACCAAGCCCCCGAACTCAAAACTTCAATTTCAATTATCAAGTTTCGACAGTGTCCAATAATTGGGCCTCTTTTCAAATCAAATTCGGTTGAGTTGGTACAACGATTTTCAAAACTACTAACTGGCGACTCTGTTTAAATCAAATCAAATCGTCGACATATACACATGTTGGCCTCTTTCCTAAAAACCCTTCAAAACCATTTTTGTAATAAAAAGAATGAGAATAGAGATAACTTAGGAAGATCGATTTGAGGAAAACTGGGTTATGAACTGACTTGCGGTATTTCTTAAATTTTCCAACGTCGACAACTGACATACATGTTGACGAATTTGAAAAGATTGATTTTATGCGATTAGGCCGAATTAGACAGAGTTGCCATTTGGTATGAGTTCAAAAAGATGTACCAACTCATCCGAATTTCGAAAGGTTTTTGCAACATGGCCCAATATATGACTCCGTAAAATTGGTCTACAACCTGAGATTCTTATAGTTTGGGGGATTGTTTAAGAGAAGGGAAGGTGTTAGCCACCCCCCGAATTTCGTGAAACACGGTTACTACGCCTTTTTAATTTCGTAAACATGAAGTGTATGAGTGTTGGAAAAGATGCTTAAGTGATTTATTTTGAAAGTAATGATGTGCCTCTTCAGACCTATGTATGAAGGATTTAATTTGAAGAAAAGTTTGTGTAGACACTCAAAATTTTATTTTCCTGTTACTGACCATACAGGAGGGCAAAAATGTCTTTTTTCCAACCCCAGAGATAGTCCCGGGAAATCATCAAACCAAACCCAAAAAAATCAAATCAATCCCTGGAGATAACCCTGAGGAAGAACAGAGTCAACATCAGTCAAACCTCGGAGATAACCCTGAGAGAAGACAGCTACAACTGCGTCAAGCCCGGAACCAAATCGGAAGTGCAAAAGAGTAATTTTGCCAACTCAACATCGAATCAGATCAAATTACTATGAAAAAGGTCATACAGAACCAGCACAACAAATCCCGAGTGAAAACTGCGCCAGAAAGCTCAACGGACTGACTGCGAAGACTTGAAGATCTGGTCATGGACCAATATTCTCGGATTCAAAAAAGGTCACGTCCTATGTCATTCCTTAGCTCTCGAAAAGAGCTTTCCGGAATGATATGGCACGTCTCCATAGGACTCCTGGATCAAAAGTTATAAAGGTTCAAGCAGACTGCACGTTAGTCAGAGTGCACGTACTTTGAGACAGCGGGACCCACCAGGCCGGGCCCACCACAAATAGCCTCAGGTAGACCCGTGGCTAGGGGTGCTCAAAATTTTTAGTTTTTTTAACTTTTTATCGAACCGATTGATACCAGTTTTTTTCGGTACCGATTTTTTGGAATTTTAACACTTTTCGGTACCGGTAGCGGTAATGAATTTTCTGAATTCGGTAAAAATTGAAATACCAAAAATATCAAAATTTAATAATATAATAATTAATAGTTAATGTTTTGTAATTTTATATATTAAATAATTTTTTATATATTAATAATTTCTATATAATAGTAGTTTTATTAATTTTTTTATATATTAATAATATTTATAGTTTTATATATTAGTTATTATTAATAGTTAATGATTTCTTAGTTTTAAAAAAAATTGTTAATATGAAAAAAAAATTATTTAATTATTATTAATAATTATATATATTATCATGTGGTATAACCGAAAACCGAACCGAAAAAACCGGTACCGATTTTATACCGAACTGGTATCAAAGCCGGTGATTCGGTACCGATTTCGGTTTTTGCTTTCCCGATACTTTCGGATCGGTACTGGTTCGGTATTTTTGATACCGATTTATTTTTTACCGATGACCACCCCTACCCGTGGCTGCCGCAAGTAGACCCGCGGCCATCAGGATCTATAAATAAGACCCCCCATCAGCCAAAAAAAGGAGAAAAAAGAAGAAAAGAAAGGAAATTTCGCCTATTTTAGCTCTTAACACTACCTATAGTGCTCCAAACTTTAATTTTATTTTTTCAATACGTTTGTATACGTACATATACTAATATATCAAATTTTAACCTGTGGAAACGGAGTTTTGAAGTCCTCCAAGTGGTTTAAAGCCTTTAGCGCTACACACTGTAAGATTTCTTGTGATCTGAAGCTTTTTACTGCTTTATCATATATATATAAGCGTATATATATATATATATATATATATATATATTTATAGCTTCTGATTTTGCCTGGATTTTATATCCGTGGCCTTTTTGGCTTACTTTTATGTATATATAAGTATATATATACATTTTTAATTGCTTTTGCAGCCTGGATTTCAAATCTGTGGCTTTTACCGCTTTAATATATATATATATATATATACTAACTTGTTTGGCCTGAATTGCTAATCTGTGGCCTTTTTAGCTTCAATATATATATAACTATATATATATTTATATTTAATTCAGTCATGCCTGGATTATAAATCAGTGGCTTTTTCTGCTTTCATATATATATTTATACTAACTTTGTTAGCCTTGATTGTCAATCTGTGACTTTTTCTCGCTTTAATATATATAATTATATATTTATACTAACTCGTTTGGCCTGCATTGCAAATCTGTGGCCTTTTCAGCTTCCATATATATATATATAAGCATATATATATATATATACATTTATTAGTAAAGCCTGGATTGGAAATCCGTGGCTCTTTTCAACTTAAATATATATATATATAAGTATATATATATATTATTTATTCAATGTGATTAAATATTTGTTTTAACTGTTCATTTGATATGAATCTGTTCTAATGTGAAGTTTGTGGACTAAATTCATCTAAATCTAGCCATTTCTAACTTTCAACCAGTTCAAAAGCTGTCAAACTGGAACCGTTGAGCTAGAATGGCTAAGATTTATTTAAATCTAGGTTTCTTTCTAGTTTTGTAAATATTAAAGCGAATACGCGACCATAGATCCGTATCTAGAGGGAACGGGAAGCTCTGGCTACGCACATGCAAGGATTTAACTGATGAATCATTTGTCTTGCGACGTCTGGATTTTAATTTGCATTTTATTTCAATATCTCTACTGTGCAGGCTTTTGATAATATTTTGTGAGCCTAGGAATCACGAGATCTACGATTAATCACTTGGATCTAGATCCGATTCCCACGATGGATAACTTTGCACTGTAAATACAGCCTGTCTGTCTTCTTGTAAATGTAAATCAGATGGACCTTAAAACGGTTGTCCAGATTTAAGGCCTCAGCCTAGTAAATTGTGGTTTGTAGTGCTCGGGTCACTTTGATGGCTTTCATGCCCATAAGGAGCCCGACACTTGTATATATATTATTTGGTCGAGGATGCTTTCCATTCGACAATAAAAATTTAAAATCAGTCGAAGGCAGAATAAAATGGAAGTATCAAAAGGCTTCAATTCCTATGTTAGCAAAAGGGTTTGAAAACCATCTTCCAAAACATTACTTTCATATCTTGTTTAAAAATGAACTTTTAATTAAATCAAACATTTCGTATATAGGTATAACAAAGCACAGCACTACTTTCAAATAAAGCACATAGGCCCAATTACTGCAAGCACACACACACACACACACACTACAAATAAAATAGGAAAATTGAAAAGACGCGGTAACCGTGTTTCATAGAAGTCGGGGGGTGCCTAACAGCTTCCCCCCCCCCCACTTAATCAAGCCCCCGAACTCTATGAATCTCGGTTTTCAAGGCCAAGTTAAACATAGTCCAGTAATTGGGCCGACTTGCAAAAATCTTTCAAACTCGGTTGAGTTGGTACAACCATTTCAAAACATAAAAACTAGCGACTCTATAAAATCAAACTTTTCAAATCGTCGATATTATATGTCGGCCTTTTTCTAAAAATTCACCCTTAAGATCAAACAAATGGAAAACAAACAAGGGTAGAAACACATAGGGAAAGGGGGATAGCCAAAGATTTTTTCCCGATGTCGACAGGTGGCGACTCTGTTGGGGATAGTAGAGGGCTTAAGCCGCATTTCAATCTTTTCAAAAAATTCCCTTATTATCTGCATGTGTGTAGATGTTGTGTTTACATTGAATGGATGTAAATAAATGTTTTAATTCTTTAAATATTAGTGCTTCGCACAATGTCATCCTTTCATATGGTGAGACACGTTGTATGTATATTGTGTGATTCCTCCACCAAGAGGCGAACCTGTCGGCGTTTGATTACTATACTCAAAGGAGACTAATCCTTCGCGGCTCAGGAAAGGCGCCACTCAGATCCGCTCCAATTGAAAGAACGGATTAATTTCCCATCTAGTAGATTGCGATGATCTGGGGACCTTCATGTAGAAAAGCCGCAAAAGTAGCCTAAGATAGGTCAGCCATTGATAAACCAAACGCGAAGGGGAGTTTCTTCATACCTTTCCCTTTCAATTCCATGTAAAGTTTGATTCAATGTAAATTACGATTCCATGTAAATGTAAAGAAAAGAAAAAGAAAAGAAAATGTAAATGTACATTCTATTTCCCGTCAATTTTATTTTTTCACAGATATTCAATCCTGTCATGCTATCCTGTTAGCAAAACAACTAACAGCTATTTTTCAGGAAAAGATTTTAAAAAACCCTATAAACTAACACATTGCATAACATGCATATTGTTAGTGTCTATCAAGGCTAAACTGCCTACTCGTCTTGTAGGTAAGATTGGTCCCATTGCCAGATCAAAATCTAAAAAAGCACAAAGCCTATCCACCGACATGGCTGAAAGTGCCCAACATGAATCAGGTTCCGTATCTCGAAAGGAGTTTGAGGGACTTAAGAATCAAATAGCAGAATTGGCTATCCTCCTAAAAGAAAAAAGTAAAAACACTCAGGGCTAGACAATGTCCAATCAAATAGAGTCCTCCTCACAGGGTGGCAATCAAAATGCTGACAAAAAGTGGGAAGTACAGATACCTGAACCTCGATCCAGTGAAAGAACCAACAAAACCCATGAAATCACAAATCTAAGGGAAGACCGAGAAACTGGGGATATAAGAAAGAAAGTCCAAAAAATGGAAGAAACCATCCGGTCTATAAAAGGAACTGGATCATTTGGAAGTATTATGTAAGACCCCAACTTTTTATGAATAAAATTAAATTTCCTCTATATATTATTTTAAAATAGTATGGGGTTAATTTGATAAATGTGATAAGTTATGGGTAATATGTGCTAATATTTTAAAACAAGCAAGTGGTTATAAAATATTCATTGTTGTCGGGAAATATTCGTTTGGTCGTGAAATATTCTTGTTTTCGGGGAATATTCGTACGACGGCGCAACCATTTGTGGGCCCCATAACGAAAAACTGTCGGATGAAGAAAACGACAAGAATAAGTTTTCTAAAAATAACGGTATAACAGTTATCGTTAAAATTGTTGAAATACCCGGTGGTTAAAATAATGTAATACGCTTTGTTGCACAGTAGCACACGGTATTGCACAGTATTTTATATTATTATTGATTCAATAATTGTCACTGTACAGTATTTTATATTATTCAATCAATAATTCATATTATTTGAATAATATTATTAGATATCATTATTGGCAATTTCTAGGAAGTTCTGTCTAGGAAAGGGGTTTGGTCACCTAATTGTGCGCCAGTAAGGAGAAATCCTTATCGGAAAGCCCCCTCTTTCTTGGGAACGACCTGGTTGTCATTATTGTGAATTCTGTAATATTATTTGTGAATAATAATTAATTATTAATAAAAATGATAAGAAAATATTTATTCAATTTTGATATAAATGGAGGGATTTTTAGCAAAAGAGACAATTGTTGAAAATTGATATTTTATCTTTTTTGATAAAATAATTTATTTAAATATATTATTATAATATTACATTATAAGTGTATAATATGGTAATATAATAATATAATTTTATAATTTAAATGGTAATATTTTTACAATAAATTCGCGATATATGAATAAAATGAGGTGGAAGAAAGCAAATTGGGATCGGAATTATTTTTGTTACAAAAATCATTAAAAACATGTCATGCGGGCCCCACTGTCCTTTTGTTGTTGTAAATGCTGATTTTTTTTGTTTGTCAACATGGTGGTGCAGGAGGAAAATAAAAGATTTCGTCCGAAAAAAAAATGCAGCCTACAAATTCATCCGTATATAAATTTTGGTCATTTTTCGTTCGAAATTTAGAAAAACTTTCTTCTACAAAGTTGTAGAGAATTAAATTTCATATGGAATGGACATAAGGTTCGTATTTTTCTGATAAAAGGTTATTTATTATGAATTATTGAAGTTCCTGAATATTGGGTCTAAATTAATTTTTGTTGCAATAAATGTTTAAAACATGTGTGGGCCCCATTGCTGTTGGTTTGTCAAAGTGAAGATGCTGATTTTTGGCTGAGAGTTTATATTCAAAAATTGCATCCTTTGGTTAAATTTGGTCAGCTTTTGTGTGCTAAGCATTTTTCCTATAAATATGGTGCTTAGTTAGAAATGAAAATCACACCAGAATCAGAAAATTCTCTCTCTATAGTATCAAGTGTATTTCTTGTGAGTGTTTAGATATTTTGAGTGTTGATAACAGTGCAAGTTTTCGTCAGCATAATATCCGATAATCCAGACAAATTGAGTATTCTACTGAGGTAAGGGATGCTATTTTTCTTGCAAATGATGTTATTTCTTTTAATATCATTCCATCGAAATATTAGTATGAATTTTATTATGAAATTTTTACCTTTTCATGTCGGGGTTACTATTCACGTAGACGACACTATTCACGTATACGGCCTTATTCACGAATACGGTACTATTCATAGAAAAATTAAATTTTCTTTTCTTTGTCCAAGTTGTCTGTTATGGTTCCTATCTTTGATTGGATCCAAGTTTTGAACTTCATTCTTGAATTTTGCTCCACAATTGATTATTATGGAGTATTCTTGAATTTGGATAAACTAAATTACGAATCCCTAATCTTTGTCCTTTATCTCACTGGATTCGTTATTTATATTATTTTTTATCATCCTCGGTCTTAAATAGTGATATAACTGAATATCTTTGGCCTGTAGTGGAAAGATAAATGATTATTTGATGAATATCTTTGGCCTGTTGTGCAAAGATGAATGACTACCTAATGAATATATTTGGCCCGTAGTGCAAAGATGGACAGGTGTTGAGATGAACATGACCACTGGTAATACAAATGAATATCTTTGGCCCGTAGTGCAAAGATGAATATTTGATTTGAGATATATATTGATTGACAGGGATTAAAATATTGATGATGGACTTTTAAATTATAGAAGATAGTAGACATCATTTTTTACTTAATTCTTCTGATAAATTGTTATTTCCGCTGCAGTTGTTGATCTAAAACTTGTTGTCCATCATATTTTATCTGATTTGTTGAAGACTAACGATAATTTATTTTCCATTATCTTAGTCATAATATTCTTTACTGTGCTAGTTGAGCTCACCCTTTTCTTCTATTGTCCTCTTTAGGAAATGAGAATGTTGCAGGGACTAGTCGGGGAACAGAGTGATGGGCAGAGTTAGAGCAGTTGTAGTCCTCATTATTGTTGTTAAATAGTGTGATAATAATTAATGGGGACTGAATTTGAGTGTTTATATTTTATATTATATACGATTTGTATTGAAACTCACAGTTGTGAGGTCGTATTTTGCACGACCGTTTGTTATAAAAGATTATATTTGGATTCTGTACCATGTATTTGGCAACTCAGAATGGGTTGGGTGGATTGAACCTATTCTGGGGGCGTCACATATTAACTATACAGATCTTTACATATTCCCAAGGGCTCGTTATCCAGAGAAGTTCCCAAGTCCTGGATTTTGAGAAGTACAATGGGGCTGGCAATCCATATACACACCTGAAAGTATACATTGGCGAACTAGGGTCTTATGTTGAAGATGAGAGCCTCAGAATGCAGCTTTTCTAAAAGAGTCTCACTAGAGAGGCTAGGACATGTTACGCCCAACTTGACAATGCCAAAATCCACAGTTGGGAAGAGTTAGCCCACGCCTTCCAAAATCAGTACAGTTTTCAGTCACAAATGGCACCGGATCAATACCAAGTGACTAAAGTCAAAAAGTAGAGTACTGAGTCTTTCCGTGAATATGCCCAAAGATGGAGGGGTATGGCAGCACAGGTCAGCCCGCCTATGACAGAAACTGAAATGGTGATGACTTTCATAGACATCCAAGAGGCACCTTACTATGAGAGGATCCTAGCTGGAATAGGAAAGACATTCTCTCAGATGATCAAAAACGGCGAAATGGTAGAGATGGGCCTCAAAGCAGGCAAGATTAAAGATCTAACTTCCTTAGAAGCAGTTGCCGAGCATATACAGTCTGACAACTATGCAAACGCTCCCAATAGAGTACCCACGAAAGGCAATGAAGAAGTATCCCTCGTTTTACAGGGGCAAGCTAGAAGTCCCAACCATAGTCCCCCCATTTGGAAGAGGGAAGGCAATCTGTCATTTCAATAACATGCCGTATTCAACCAATGCCAGGACAGAAAGAGAAAATTTGAAAGAACGGAAAATCGGGTGTTCACTCCACTAGGCGATTCCCTGGAAAATGTATTGGAGTTATTAATCCAGCAAAAGAAAATTACCAAATTGGCACCACCTCTGGATCTAAATAGTAAAAGATATAATCCAAGACTGAGATGTGCTTACCATTCAGGGTCTCCGGGACATAATACACAAGATTGTTGGTCCTTAGAGCATAAAATCCAAAATCTGATCGAAAGCGGCGAAGTTGTGGCCCAATAACTTGACCTTCCAAATGTCAACACCAACCTTCTGTTACAGCATGATATAGAGGAAGTGAACATGATCGGGTCAGGAAGCGTCGAAATGTGTCCAAATCGTAAATTCATACGAAGGGTGGAGGAATACCCCTAAAGGAACATAACAAATGTCCAAGAGTTGGAAAATTCTGAGGAGGGTATGATAGTGATGCAAAAATTGGATACGATCCAGCATCAAGTAACTCTGTTGGCTAATCTGATAGTGCGCCAACATCAGGATACAAGGCAGCTTTTCACTCAACTATCAGAAAGCTAAGAGAAAAAGGAGGTTATTCAGAATGTAAGCCTATCTCCCTCCAAGAGCAGCCAGCTAAATGAAGAAGATCAAAGCATGCTGAATAGACAAGAAAGGTGGAATGATAAAATTACTAGAAGATCTTGCCAAAGGAAAAATCGTCCAGAGGAATGCGAATTCCAAAATAGGAAATATTAAGCAACATTCGAAACACTGGCAAACCCTCAAAATCCTACGGCACCGAGAGGCGGGGAGAGTAGGCAGAGAAGGGTATTCAAGCTTTTGGGGGACTCATTGGAAAATGTGTTAGCACTGTTGGTTGCGCAGAGAAAGATTATTGAGTTGCTGCCTCCTACAAATCCCGAGATAAAAAGTTATGATTCCACCAAGATATGTATCTACCATTCTAACTCACCAAGACATGCAACTAAGGAATGCTGGTCTCTAAAACACAAAATCCAGGATCTCATTGAAAATGGAGAACTGAAGATAGAAGTCCGCATGACCAGAAAAGGCGAAAGGGAAATAAAGAGCTTAAGATGTCCACTCGAAATAGGCAGTTCAAAGGATGTGATAGTTATGAGCACTGTAATACCCGAGAATTTCCATATATTATTAAATAAATATATTAATGGAAATGAGAATTTATTTGAATATAAATGATTTTTGTGTTATGAGAATGATTAAATTCAATTATATTAAATTTAATAATTATAATAATTAAGAAATTGATGGAGTTTACGATAAACTCGATGAAATGCCTTGTGTGGCACAGTGACGTAATATAAGAATGATTATATTAATTTAAGCGAACAATTAATCTATATTAATTGTTATTGTAGAATATTAATTAATTGTTGAGAATTATTAATGATTATATTAATTAACGGATGAATTATTAAGTAAATAATTAATCTATATTAATTGTTAATTGCTATTGTAAAATATTAGTTGATGGTTATGGAATATTAACTGTGATTGATTAATAATACGTGATTATTATTATTATTGCAAGAAATGTAATAATAATAAACCACTTGTTTATAATTGTGCTGAGATTTATACTTGTTAATGTGATAATGAATCCTATGATTATTAATTAGGTGTTATTAATAATCGATGAGGAATGGATTAATTAATATTATTGTTAATTAATTGATAAGATAAATAATTTATTTATTTGACATTATGAATAATAAAACAAATAAGTAAGTTATTAATATAATAAGATTATATTGATTGTTATGTACAAGCATGCAATAATATATAATACGACTATATTATATAGTGTAGAGAAACACTTAGGTGTGACCATACAAGTATACATAAACTATGCTATATAATGCAATGTGAATATATTACACATATGGACCATGTATTAAGATTAATTAAACTATGTGAGCTACATGATTAATACCTATATGACAATGTGTATGTAAGTATACATTAAAATGATATATCATGAATATATTGTAATCACTTGTTGATTAATACAATTTAATAATAAAGGAGACAATATAGTGTGATAATATCTGAAAAGATTATACCAGTATGATAAAAATGTACATGGATTATATGTGTACAAGTCACACTTACTACATTATGTGAATTATAGTGTGACATTTCAATAAAAGACATGTATAAAATATATATATGTGTAGATAGCCTAAGTATTTAATACATATGTGTATAATGATTTAAGTGTAGTATGTTGCAAATGCTGAGTTAGTATTGTGCCTTGTCCCTAAATGCTAGTCTCATTCTAATTCACGTGAAGAACAAAAAGGCTAAGGAGCTACTCCTTCTCCCAAGCTCCTTCTAGCTCATGATTATGGGGGGAGTGGTTATCATGATGATCTTCAACAACCATTTACCAACTCTCTTTTAACCATCATGTAATCTAACATTCTCATTGGTTTAATTTGATGTATATATGTATTGTCTGTGTAAGAATTGCTCTATAAATATGGTTCCCTCCCTTCTCTTTTCATTTGCTGAGATTTTGTCTAAGTATTGAATTGAGAGTGTTGTGCGTTTAATAGCAAGATAATCACAGAGAGAGAGATTTCAATAAGCTTACTTTGCATTACAGAGGTATAAATCCTTCATTCTTGGTTCATCATTTTGTTTACTGTCAAAGTTTCCAATTCTTGATTTTGATTACAATTCATGCTAGATTGGATTAGAACATGTTCTTAGTTGTTATATAGACTTATAAACATGTTTAAACCATAATGTGGCTGCTTAGAAAAGTTTTTGTGAAGTAATTTCGTGAGTTGGATTTGTTATGTGCCGTTGCAGGCTGCTCTCTGGACTGGAACAGGAGCCGCGCGGCCGCGCGTCTCCCTAGTACAATTTGGGCGCGGCCGCGCGCCACTGCATAATTTGTTGATGATTTCTTTTATATCTTCTGATGTATTGAGCATGATGTACTGTTAGGATATGCATATAACTCACATTAACATATGGAATAAGGTTACTAGGTTATAGCAATCTATGCTAGTTGTTTTAGTTGAATATTTCAAAGAAAACTTAAAGTTATGAAAAGAGGAACTTGGATATATAAATACCATAATAGTATTCTGACTTTTGAGACACGTTTGTATGACCTAGAAACACATGGAATGCATATTGACTTAAGTATATATGTATCGTGATATAATATGAACATGTGAACCCAACTAGTGCACCTTTCTAACAAAAATACAAGTTTTGAAGGTTGATATTGACATGTAAAGACCATGTATACATTCTGACTTTTCAAGCATGTTATGTGACCTTGAAATGCGGGTCAAATATGTTAACATATGAATCTAGATAGCATGAGCATGTTAGGCCTTATTAGCAAGCTTTACTAATGACAACATAAGCTTTAAATGTGGACTTTGACATGTTATATTAGGACTCTACATTCTGATATTTTCAACATGATTGAATGTAGTTTGAAGGCATCATATATGTACGTACTTGTTAGATGTAATGCAAGTTAATCAAGCATGAGTTTGATTAAGTCACGAACTAGTAATAGTGCTAGAATCACATATCCATGACATAAGAAACATATGGACATGCGTATCAATAAAATATATGACTACTTTATATGTCTAAATGATAAGCATGACAATTTATGTGAATTCATGGCATTGTATAACCCTAAGTCGTTAGGGATCGTGAATTAAAACAAAATCATAAATGATTAGAACGAGGAAAGATTGTATACAAACATAAAAGTATCCTTTAAAAATGTATACATGCTACGTGATATTATATGATGTCACTTGAACCCGATTTTGACGGTTAACTTATGAGAATGCCATAACTTGCTAAAATAAAATATATTTAGTATTGATTGTAGTCTTATGTGATATTAATAATATGCGAATATGTTTGCTAATTGTGGTAGTCTCACATGATAGTAACGATGTATGAATATGATCAACTTGAGAAAAGAGAAAGTTAAGAATAGAAATTAGATACTAAATAATTGTGTAGCTAGGGTAAAACTTAGCTTGTGTGTTGATCGTATATTCGAAGATATAATGTGAAGTTAAATTATATGACTAATGGCTATCATTACGATAGGAATTCAAAAGTGTTGACTAGCTTTACGTGAGTAAACTACGCATAAGGCAAGTATCCTAAACCCTTGCATTACTTTATTCTACGGATATCGTAAGCGAGTATCTAAAACTTATCTCTTTGGATACAAGTATTCTATCTTTGTATATTGCGAACTAGTTTCCTACTTAATTGTTTGAATTGAATTAGCATACTTGAACTCTTATTTCATTAAAGCTATTATTCATGTTGAACTTAGTATTGTTCTTGAATATTGTGAAAGTGTCTATGCCATTTGATTCGGCTAGACTTATGTTATTGAAAAATGACCCAAACTAATTGATTGGTGCGGGATCTTGTATTTGACTGAGAAGAACAACCTTCTTTGAAGGGAATATATAATTGTCGGAGAACCGACGTGCACACTTGAGTATGATTGATTGTTATGCATAACGAGGGTACTTTAGGCTGATCACCTGCTGTATCTGTTTTTATTGGATTTTCAGTTTATTACTGTCAATTCTAGTAGAAGTTCATAGTCCTTAGTGACTGCTCAGTATTCAATTATTTAAAATCTTGAATTGACGTATTATTGAATCATATTGATATTATTCTGTCCTTAGCGACTGTTATTGAGAACTGTTGATATTCTTGTTATCCTTGAACTATCAAACCTTGTTATACCTTTTCGAGAATTGGGAATCTTATTACTCACCCTTATTATATATTACTTGCTGGGCAATTTGTGCTCATTCTTGCTTTCCCTAAAACATTTCAGTTAAGGCAGAGCATGGCGAACCTTCGGGCATTGATAAGGGCAAGGGCAAGGCTACCAATTAGCTTGTCTCTTATATGTTTTAAATATTTTAATGTTGTATTAAGATGATGTAGTAAGACTGGATTTGTTTATGTTTAAGCTTAAGTTAGATTATATAACAAGTCGTTAATTGATATTGCTATGTAATCTATTAAGTACTGTAGGTTGCGAGACTTGGGGGAATAATTATAATAAATCATTGTAAATTATTCTAGAATAGATTTTCCGCTGTGGTTGTGTGATATTTAGTTATCATTATTGCGATATATTACCATGAGCACGTGATGAACCGAATTAGAGAGACCAAGTGGCGGTCCTGGAATTTGGGGGCGTCACAAGCACGAATCCTGGCAGAACACAAGGTGGACTGATCCTAATGCTGGGAGTGACAGAGGAGACAAGAGAATCCCCCAAGGAAATTCATTCACCACCATCTAACATCTTGTTGCCAAAAGTTAGCAACCACATTCCTGACTTTACCCTTCTGGATGATGAGGAGGAAATACTGATCCTTCCTAGTGTGGAAAAAGCAAAAAAAGAAAGTTCCTTTCAAGAAATACAATAACATTTCCAAAGGGATTTCATAGTTAAATCCTCTCAAGCCTATAAGAAAGGTGAAGGAACAGATGAAGAAAAAGGTGGTGAAGTTGTCGGGGAAGCCAGCCCATCGAGGAATCTAGAGTTCATCCCTTTTTACAACGAGCCTAATTTGAGCCTCCTTAAGGGATATGCTGAATCAGAAGACGATCAAGTTATGTTCATGATTGAAGATATTCAGAACCAGGAGGTAACCTTTATCATGAGCCTCGAAGGCAATAAAAACACTGACAACTGGGCTATCAGGCCTCAGCTAGCCAGGAAGACCTAGATCTAGAGGAAAATTACGAGTTCCAGGAGATGTTGGGACGTTATCACTTTCTTAACGTTATGCTTTTTATTTTCCATGCATGTAGATATTGAAGAATCAAAAAATTAAAAAATCAAAAAATTAAATCAATCAAGCCAAGCTTGAACTACGAATGACCTGATCTCCCCAATCCACGGGAGTACGTATGCAGCCATCTATGGTGCGGTCAACTCAAATCAAAAAATCCAAAAACCCCTCAAACCAAGCTCAAACCCAAATAAACACTTTTTAACTATTCAGGCCAAGCTTGAACTAAGTAAGACCTGATCTCTCCCAGCCACGGGAGTACGTAGGCAGCCATCTCTGGTGCGGTCTAACCCTTAAAAGAAACATCCAAAATTCCAACCCCAAACATAAACCCAAATACAAGTCTCAAGACTCCAAATCAAACCTGAAAAGCCTACATCCAAGAAAGACACTCAAGATAGATGACCCATGTTGAGAGGACCCAACGGCACCTCAATGTTGGTCCATCAAATCCGGAGCAAGTCTCGAAAGGAAGAAGTAGCGATGCATTAAGACAGCCATTCCCAGTGATGAAATAACATACATCCTAAGATACAAACCTTCAGCAACTCATCACTCCTGGAGTGCGAGAAGACTTGATCTCTTTTGACCTACAGAAGAATAGGGGCGACCATCATAAAAAAGTCTATCTCATACCAGATGATCTGTTCCTTGAGAAAAAGGCCACCTATCAAACCTTACAGATCAAACCAAAACAGGTTAAAGCCATCACCAACCAAGTTGAGCTCTCATATCCAATTCAGGGGAGTTCGAAGGGCTTTCGAAATCAATCATCAAAATTGAAACAGTAACACAACGATATATCAAGCATGATCATCAACAATGACCTTCAAAGAGCTGACATCCTCAATCTGAAACAATCATCGAATCAAAAGAAAATAATCAAAGCCAATTACACCCACAAGTCAAAAACAATGAATGGGGCATCCAAACATCTAGGCCCATATCCATTACATGTTCACCATGTGGGTTATGAGCTAAAAGACTCTTGCGATCTCGGCGTCTTATCAGCCCATCTGTCAAACATATAACAAAGCAATCACCCCAGAGGACAAGCAAGACTGGGGCAATTTCAGAATCGGTGACAACCTGATATTGGGACCCTTACATCAAGCAAGACTGGAGAAATTTTAAAAATAATGACAACTTAACACTGCGGCATTCATCGCTCATCCTAAAAAGGAAAATGCATCAATTAGCACCATCAGCATGGTCCGTCATCATCATAGGGACCCTCATATCATTTCACTGACGATTCGGTATGATCTTTCGGTCTTTTCCAATCATATTTTTCTTAAAATACAAACAAATTCACATGTGAGGTACGACTCTTTCATCTCTTTATAAGCTTTCAATCTCCATTTACATGCATTAGCAATGATATACATGTTAAGTATAGATAAATCTTGCGTTAGATAAGCGTACGTGGAGCAAGAATTATGGGAATGATTAGAGAAGTAAGACAATTCAACCTTTTAATTAGGTACGACATCCTAATTTAAAGCGCTTTTTGGAACAAACTTGACCTCATATGCATGTCTACACTTTGCGATTGCCCTAACTCTTAGTTATGGGGTATGAAACTATGGCGACAGGGATGAAAATTAGTAGCCTACCTAATATCTAGAATCGTGGCCTGGGTTACAAGAGTTATTAAGCTTGAGGGGTGTCTTTACACCTGGTGCCCTAATGCCATCTTGTTTCGGAGTCACCTGACCCAACGCTCTTTACATGGATAACTCAATGCCTAAGAAAACGAGCATTACGAAGAAGAAGAAGGCGAGACCTGAGCAGATCCGAATCGTGGTCTAGGTTACTCAAATAATTAAGCCTGAGGGGTGTTTTCACACCTGGTGCCCTAAAGTCATCAGGTTTGGGAGTCATCGACCCAACACTCGCTAAATGGGTAATTTAAGCCTAAAAAAACGGACCTTGCACAAGCTCAGGCAGGAAGCAAATAGAGCGACCGCCTGACTTATCTCGAAGTGTGGTCTTTGTTACTTGAGTAAGTAAACTCAAAGAGGTGTCTTTACACCTAGTGCCCTAAAGTCATTCGGTTTGGGAGTCATTGGTCCAAAACTCGTTAAATGGATAACTCTGAATAGCCTAAGAAAATAAGACAAATTAGGCGAAAGGAAAAGAAGAAAGAAAATTTAGAATCTTGGAAAAGAGATCATCTAAAAGTCATGGAAATGAAACCCCTGCTAAGAGTTACGTCACTCATAGTGCACATGTTATATGAAATCAATTCTACGAAGAATAACGTCTAGAGCAAAGATGAAGTATCTCTAATAAAGGGAGATAAGTCGTTTGAATTTGATCCTACCTAAGAGCAATGACCATGGATGCTTTAAAATATTTCATAACTCATTCCATTTCATGAACTTTAACTTTAAATACCTCATTCACAAGATTATACTAATCCTAACGGCCCAAGCCGTCAAGATTTTGCACATTCTGTTATTCGTTTGATGTGTAGGATATTTATCACTCTGAACTTGGTCAACAAGGATTATATGAATCCCCAGTAACAACGTGCGAAAGAGCTGAGGCATTTTTTGATTCCAGGAAATAGAAAGAGTCCAAGGCGGGATCAAGCCTCTCATCAAAAGGAAGGGAAAGAACTCCTGAAAGAAATCAAGGCGACATAAGCTTGTCCCTCCATATAAAGGGAAAAATTCTCAAGAGAGTCATTAATTTAAAAACAGACGCCTGACGAGAAAAGGTCTAGCAAATGAAATGTACACCATCAAACATGTCAACATGCGCCAAGTCCTCACAAGTTGAGGCCTCTACACCGAAGTTCAAATCTGGTCAATGAAAGAACGGGCTACATCCTCCAGGACGTTAGCAACACTCGGGTCATCAGCCAAGCCAGATCTAATCCAACAGGGTCGTAAAGTAAAGAGCTCGCCCTTTTTCATAATCAATAATCAAACTGTTGGCGTCAATTCAGTGTAGCATTGGGGAAAGATCCGGTGACGTAAGTCATTGAACACTACTTTAGCGAATATATCGGGATATCTCCTAGTAAAGCCATCAGTGTCTGAATCGCCAGAGGTACCAGCACCAGATCTAGATTTAGCAAGGAAAAAGTAGTAGCCTCAACATGATCCCCGCCAAAGACGACATATGAAAGGAGAACATCCGAATCTGCTCTACGACTAACAAAAGGAGCTATACGGGAGTTGAACCTTGATAGGCCTATCAAAATCCATGCATGAAAAGAAAATCCAAATTGCCTCAGAAAAGGTCAGGTATGGTTCTACATCAATTCAATTAAGCATATGCATCAACCTAGGACAAATTAAGATCATCACATCATGCCTGGCCTGCACATGTGCAACAAGCGCTATATCAGCGCACATCTCTATTAAAAAGTTAAGCATGCATACCAAGTAGAATTAAATATACATACACATTAAATACCCAGACTCGAGGAAAAATTATGTTGTTGAAAAACTACCGTTCGAGAAGGCATCGAGACAGTTCAGTGAGATAAAGCTTTGTAAACTACCGTTCAAGTAGGCATCGAGACAGTCTGGTGATCAACCGTTGTCAACTACCATCAGGGTAGGCACCGTTGTCAACTACCATCAAGGTAGGCACCGTTGTCAACTACCAGCAGGGTAGGCTTCGTTGTCAAACTACCAGCAGAGTAGGAACAGTTGTAAACTACCAATGTAAACATCGGGAAGATTCGATGATTTCAGAACATCATCCCCAACAGAAATGTAGAAAACATTTCAGTTTATCTTCATCAAACAAGCATCGGCAACACCGATAGAAATTAAATCGTTGGAGTCAACACCAGCATAGACAATAGCAGCATTGATGAAAGTCAACAGTTGAGATCAGCCCCAATACAGGCATCATCCATGACCTGTAATGGTAAGCGATTTGCGATGCGATATGCGATTTGCAATGCGATTTGCGAAACGATACGCGATTTACGAAGTGCAAAATGCGAAAATATTTTAACATTAATTGCATTGCGATTTGCATTATTAAATATATATCTTGTCATATTTCAAGTGTCTAGTAAATCTTTATCATGTTCATTCTACTACATTGCATAAACATGATAAAGAGTGGCATCTGTAGACACTCGAAACTTTGTTTTCCTGTTACTGACCATACAGGAGGGCAAAAACGTTTTTTTTCCAACCCCAGAGATAGCCCCAGAAAATCATCAAACCAAACCCCAAAAAATCAAATCAATCCCTGGAGATAACCCTGAGGAAGAACAGAGTCAACATCAATCAAACCTCGGAGATAACCCTAAGAGAAGACAGCTACAACTGCGTAAAGACTTAAACCAAATTAGAAGGGCAAAAGAGTAATTTTGCCAAATCAACATCGAATCAGATCAAATTACTATTAAAAAGGTCATATAGAACCAGCACAACAAATCCCGATTGAAAACTACGCCAGACAGCTCAACGGACTGGCTCGCGACTTGAAGATCTGGTCATGGACCAATATTCCTGGATTCGAAAAAGGTCAAGTCTCATGTCATTGCGAAGCTCTCGGAAAGAGCTTTCCGAAATGATATGGCACGTCTCCATAGGACTCCCGAATCAAAAGTTATAAAGGTTCAAGTAGACTGGGAGTTGGTCGAAGTGCACGTACTTCGAGACAGCGGGACCCACCAGGCCGGGCCCACCACAAACAGCGGTAGGTAGACCCGTGGCTGCCGTAGGTAAACTCGCGGCCATCGGGGTCAATAAATAAGACCCCCCATCAGATAAAAAAAAGAGGAGAAAAAAGTAGAAAAAGAAGGAAATTTCGCCCATTTCAGCTCTTAACCCTACCTATAGTGCTCCAAACTTCAATTTTATTCTTCCAATACGTTTTTATACGTACATATACTAACATATCAAATTTTAATCGATGAAAATGGAGTTTTAAAGCCCTCCAAGTGGTTTAAAGCCTTTAGCGCTACACACTATAAGATTTCTTGTGATCTGAAACTTTTTACTACTTTATCATATATATATATGAGCGTATATATATATATTTATAGCATCTGGTTTTGCCTGGATTTCAAATTCGTAGCCTTTTTGGCTTACTTTTATGTATATATAAGTATATATATATATATATATATATATATATATATATATATATATATATATATATAACTATACATATATATTTATACTAACTTGTTTGGCCTGGATTGCTAATCCGTGGCCTTTTCAGCTTCAATATATATATAATTATATATATATTTACATTTAATTCAGTCATGTCTGGATTATAAATATGTGGCTTTTTCTACTTTCATGTATATATATATATATATATATATTTATACTAACTTCGTTAGCCTGGATTGTCAATCCGTGGCTTTTTTTTGCTTTAATATATATATATATATTTATACTAACTCGTTTGGCCTTCATTGCTAATCCGTGGCCTTTTTAGCTTCCATATATATATATATATATATATTTACATTTATTAGTAAAGCCTAGATTGGAAATTCGTGGCTCTTTTCAACATTAATATATATATATATATAAGTATATTTATATTATTTATTCAATGTGATTAAATATCTTTTTTAACTATTCATTTGATATGAATCTATTATAATGTGAAGTTTATGGACTAGATTCATCTAAATCTAGCCATTTCTAACTTTCAACCAGTTCAGAAGCTGTCAAACTGAAATCGTTAAGCTAGAATGGCTAAGATTTATATTAATCTAGCTTTTTTTTCTAGTTTTGTAAATATTAACGCGACTACGCGACCTTAGATTTGTATCTAGAGAGAACGGGAAGCTTTGGCTACGTGCATGCAAGGATTTAACTGATGAATCCTTTGTTTTGCGACGTCTAGATTTTAATTTATATTTTATTTCAATATCGCTGCTGTGCAGGCTTTTGATAATATTCTGTGAGCCTAAGAATCACGGGATCTACAATTAATTACATGGATCTAGATCCGATTCCCACGATGGAGAACTTTACACTATAAATACAGCCTGCCTGTCTTCTTGTAAATATAAATTAGAGGAACCTTAAAATGATTATCCAAATTTAAGGTCTCAGCCTAGTAAATTGTGGTTTGTAGTGCTCGGGTCACTTCGATGGTTTTCATTCCCATAAGGAGCCCGACACTTGTATATATATTATTTGGACGAGGATGCTTCACATTCCGACAATAGAAAATCAAAATCAGCCGAAGGCATAATAACATGGAAGTATCAAAAGACTTCAATTCCTATCTTAGCAAAAGGGTTTGAAAACCATCTTCCAAAACATCACTTTCATATCTTGTTTAAAAATGAATTTTTCATTAAATCAAACCCTTCATATATAGGTACAACGAAACACATCACTACTTTCAAATAAAGCAGGTAGGCCCAATTACTGCAAGCACACACACACACACTGCAAATAAAATAGGGAAATTGAAAATACGCGGTAACCTTGTTTCACGGAAGTCGGGGGGGCCTAACACCCTCCCCCCCGCTTAATCAAGCCCCTGAACTCTATGAATCTCGGTTTCCAAGGCCAAGTTAAACAGAGTCTAGTAATTGGGTCTACTTACAAATATCTTTCAAACTCGGTTGAGTTGGTACAACCATTTCAAAATATTCCAACTGACGACTCTGTAAAATCAAACTTTTCAAATTGTCAACATTATATGTCCGCTTTTTCCTAAAATGTCACCCTTCAGACCAAACAAATGGAAAACAAACAAGGGTAGAAACACATAGGGAAAGGGGGATCGCCAAAGACTTTTTCCCGACGTCGATAGTTTGTTTTTAAATTAAACATATGAAGCGGCTTTAATACTTCGCTAAATAGGAATCGAGACCCTTTAATACTTCCAATTTTAACTTGGACTAAGCCTTATTATCCTAGAAGCGGCTTTATTTGGTTTTAATGGAGATGTGAGGCATCTTTGTTGTTGGTGACGAAATGGAAACTAGGAACCACAACGGTCGGGCTCCTTGTGGATATGAAAGTTATCTAAGCAAGCCCAACAACCTACAACCATAATTTCACTATTATGGGGCCTTAAATCCAGATACCGTTTTATGGCCCAAGATTACATGTACAATGGAGATCAAGCTAATAGTACAACTGAAATAAGTCCATTATGGGAACCGGGTTTGGATTCATTAATTAAATCCTTGTCCTAATGGTTCCTAGGCTCACATGATATTATTCCAAAGTTTGCACAAAATAGATATTAAAATAGAGTTTGTGTGTGTGTGTGTGTGTGTATATATATATATATATATATATATATATATATATATATATGCCTCCTAACCCCGCTGACACGTGATTTATCGATTAAATCCTTGAACGCGAGTAGTTAGGACTCCCACTAGATATGAATGCAGAACGGGGTAGCAAAATACTTGCAAAACTTAAAAGTAAATTAGATCTATCTAGATCTAAGTCTATCTAGCTCAATGGTTTGAGCTATGAAGCTCTTGAACCGATTTAATGCTAGATTCGGCTAGATCTAAGATAGATCTAGTCAAACACTGCAAATACCAATTATATAAGTAAAATAATCGGTAAAAAGTCAGATCTATGCACAACACGGATCTATATATAGGATATATATATATATATATTAAAGCAGTAAATAAACACAAATATAAGAAGATCTTACGTATTTATGCGAGATATGAGCACAAAGGGCTAATCACCTCAGAAACAAAGCTAAAAACCTTTAAAAACTCGTATTTAACTGATAGAAAGTTGTTATAACAAGATTTATATGTATAGAAGTGTATGAAACTGAGATTTACAGTGTTTGAGATAAAGATTCAAGCTCTTTCTCTCTCTAGCTCTCGGATTTCTCTCTCTAGATTTTTTAGAACTCCCCTCTCTCTCTTCAAATGAGCTAGTGGGGCTGATTTATAGACCTCGGGCCAGCCGCAGGTACACTTGTGGCTGGGCCCAGTGGGTCCCCCTGCTTTGAAGTTTGTTCCCTCGATCGCTGCGCTGTCTGCTGAAACGTCCATATCTTGCAATCCAGGAATCGTGGGGCGATGTGCCAAACCATTCCGAAAACCTCTTTCCGAGAGCTATGCAATGACATCGAACTTGACCATTTTTGATTTCGGGAAGATGGGTCCATGACCGGAATAGCATCTTCGAGTATCCGAAGGTAGTCCGTGGGTCTGTTTTGCACAGTTTGCAAGTCGGGATTGCTGCAGTGGCTTTTTATGACTCTATCCTCAGCTGGATAATTTTTGTTTTGTGTTGTGTCTACAAAATTACATTTTCCCTTTCAAGGTTGTCTCTAGGTGGAATTGCTCTGTTACTGTCCCACGGGTTGTCTCGGGGGTTGAATTTGTCTGGTTATCCCATAGGGTTGACTCTGGAATTGAAGTTGTTGTGGCTATCCCATGGGGTTCAAGTTTCTTTTGTAGTCCCACGGGGTTGAGGTTTCTTTTGTAGTTCCTGTAGGGTTAGTAAAAAGAAAGCGAAATTTCGAGTGTCTATAATATCCTCAACACGATTATTGGGACCCGCTTCCTTCCTCGCCGTTGAGAACAATCGACGCCTGACAGGTGCCGTCTGAATTTTCCTTAGACCCACCGAATGACTGTTGTCCTAGACGTGATTGGATGTCCCCAACCGATCTTTGGCCAAACCCCTGGGTTGATCCAATGGGTTGGCCGTTGATTTTTCCTGTCCGAAAACTGTTTTGCTCATCGCCATTACTCCTGATCAAACTTCTGGGTGATTGAAAATTACCTAGCACTAAATGAACCTCCTTCTATCGCCAATGTTAATATCAAGATTCGTCAACGCGCTTCCATCACCAATAGTGCCTTCAATCCTATACAAAAACGAGATCACACGGAGAAAGTTGAAGGCTTGGGCCGCCGGGGGATATCTCCGTTGTGATAATAAGTACAGGCTGAATAAGGTTAACAATGGAGGTTTAAAGTTTTAGTGCTAGAAAGTAATATTGTGTGTACCTGTAAACGAGAGTATAACTTTATATTTATAGTGATCACACATCCTCCTCCTCCAAGCCCGTCCCCGTATGTAAATAGAATTCCTCATTAGGTGAATACCATAATGGGATAGAAGTGAATCTCTTTAAAGAAATAAAGTCAGATTATATCCTAACACTTTCCTTAGGAGTTAAAAATTAAATACAGTTAAGAATCTTAGATTCCTTAAAGTTCTTCAACTGTCAAAAACAGATTCCTACGTGGGGAAAGTTCTTTCTCGTGAACTATAGTCCACCGAATCATCTGAGCCCAAATAATCATGACTCAACAATACTTTTTTCCTTTATTTGTAATTTACGTTGTAAATTAATACTCACTTCGTTCCTAAATAAGTGACGTTTTAGAAGAAAAAATTTGTTCCAATTTATTTGTCGTTTACAACTTTCTAGGAGAATAAATTATTTACTTTCCTATATATATCACTCCTACCTTCTCTCATTGTTCCAAGAAATTCTCTCACTTGTATTAATAGTTTTCAACTTTCCATAAAGGGGTAGTGATGGAATTTTACACAAATTTTAATTATTAAATGGTAGTATTAAATGACTTTTTTAATCCATGCACAAAAACCTTAAACGACACTTATTTAGGAATGGAGGGAGTACTCTTTTTGTCTAATGAACTTGGTTTTTAATAACTATATTCTGTTGGGAAGTATGTAGATTCAAACATGTGATTTTGTACGGTTAAAAAAATTCCTCTATACCACTAACCCACTAGGTTTATGAGAATAGAGGAAATACATTTGAAATTTGATTTACAATATCAATAAATAGGCTTAGCATTAGATTTTAGATACAATGGGCATTCTTTTGACACCATGCTTTTGAGTTTTAAAATAGACAAAAAAATAGATAAAAAATTAAACTTAGCCTTTTTTATCCAATTTTCTTGTTACTAATTTTTTTAATGAACAAAAGAAAAAAGAAAAGAAATGAACGAAAAAAAATGATCATTTTTTTTGTCGAAGTTTTCCTTTAAAAAATCTACAAATTTAGAGGCAAAACTAAATTACATGAGAATTCTTTTTTATAATCCTTATGATACTTTCTACATTACAAACAAAACAAAATTAATATAAGAGTAAAATAGTGATTTAAATGTAAAACTTAAATTTTCTTCATTTTTTTCCTTTATATACTCAGTAACAAGATATAAATAAAAAAAAAGAAAAAATAACTTATAAGCTTCTACTAATTGTCTAATTTTTTAAAATTTAAATATAATCTTTCTATTCTTTTCTTCTTTTTTTGTTAAAAACTCTTAAACATGGTGTAGAAATAAAATGAAATATAAGGGGAGGAATTATTTAAATTATAAATAACATTTTCCACAATTTAATTTATAGCAAACTCAAATAGGACGAATGAGTTATTACTACTTGGAAACCAAAATCACAATCTAAAGGGATATAACAACCCAATAAAGTAAGGTTGTGTTTGATAAACCTGAGAATTAAGATCTGAGTGATTATGATGTCTTAATAAATTAGATTATCTGAATGGTTATGAGGTCTAAATCTAAAAAACTGTTTGATAACTAAAAAGTAAGTTGTCTCTTAATGACACTATTTTACCATTTTAAAGGGTAAAATTTTATTTAATAATTTTAAATATTCAATTTAATAAAAATGAGTGAATAATATTGTTGAATATATTTATATCAAAAAAATTTCATTAAGAGGTACCTTTTAATTATTAAGATTTTATTTTCTGTCTTACCGATTAAGAAGCATTCAGAGGTACCAAAAAATAAACAAACAACATCATGCCTCTTAGCGAATAAGAGGCAGTCCATTAAGAGACAATCAAATATAAAAAAAACAGCACCTAAGTTTCTTAATTACACCCATAATTCATTTTAATTAGGATCTATAAATTTCCTAATTAAAGCTGGCCATATGTAACCAAAACTAGGCTCTATTACTCTATAGCTAGTTATGTGTTTTATGACGGCCGGTCAATGCTCCTCCCCTCAGTGGTTCACTGCATGCTCCCCCAGCCCAACTGTGTATTAAGACCAATTGCTTATACTCCCCTATAACGTCTCCTTGTTCATCACGCCTCCTGCCACGTGGCACAACCCCCCCCCCCCCCCCCCAGCCCAACTGTGTATTAACCCTATAAGTGTCAGCCCCGTTTGCCTCGGTGGCAAGTTTGTTAACGAGAGGGGAATAGTTGTGTTGAATTTTGTAACGTTAAGGGTACTTTTGGAAAAATAATAATTTAAGGTGTAAGTGGGATATCAGGGTAAGCGTCAAGGGCATTTTTGGACCTTTGCCCATTACTTATTTGTATACTAGTTGTGTCTCGTGCCTTCGACACTACATGGACGGTGGAATTTATTCCAAACTTTTGACTGCCCATATGATTTATTAAGTGAGCGAAAAATTCAAAATCATTTATATTTTGTTAGATAGATACATGCCTATTTAGTCTCAGTTTGACTTTTG